>PVKB01004853.1:81094-121614 GCA_004027205.1 Ctenodactylus gundi | reverse complement strand
CCCCCCCCCCCCCCCCCCCCCCCCCCCCCCCCACTTTAAAGCAGAATCTCACTATGCAGCCAAACTAGCCTTGAACTTACTCTATAGCTAAGAGTGGTCTCAAACTCATAATCCTTCTGCTTCAGCCTTTCTCAAATGGTAGGATTATGGGCCTTCACCACCATGTTTATCTCAGTTCTACCTATTTTATGAATCATTGTTAGAAGACTGCTTTCTCCCTATTCACTTTTTTTTTTTTTTTTTTTTTTTTTTTTTTTTTTTTTTTTTTTTTTTTTTTTTTTTTTTTTTTTTTTTTTTTTTTTTTTTTTGAGATAAGGTCTTGCTGTGTAGTCCAGACTGGCTCTGAACTCACTATGGAGCTCAAGCTGGTCTTAAACAACTCAAAGCATTTTCCCTGTCTAAGCCGCCCATGTGCTGTGATTGCAGGTTTGTGCCACCACACCCAGCTTATATGGTGCTTGCGAGGCAAGAATGCTAACCAATATGCTATTCTTCCAGCCCCTCTTTATTCACTTTAAGAAGACCTTCCTAGCCCTTACTGTATGGTTTCCCAGAATTTTGTATTCCTTTGTTTTTATACCATATTACCCTTGTAATTAGTCATCAATAATTTATTAAATGTCTGTCCTCACTCCTGTCAGGGAGCTCCATGAACCTCAGAACTTTCCCTTTTATGTTTGATTTGTCTTCACACTTAGCACATTGTTTTCCTTTTGGCACATGATGAGTATTTCATGTTTTATTGTTTTGTTTTAGAAAGCTAGTACTCTGAAATTTAAGTAAGAATAAACATATTTTAAAAATAAACATTGCTAGACTGGGGACCCCCTGACTTCATGCATCCAGGTAGAAGTCTGAACAAGGGGAACTGGAGGAATGGCTTAGCAGTTAAAGCTCTTTCCTTGCAAATACAAGGCCCTAAGTTGATTCCCTAGTGCCACATAAGCCAGGCGTGGTGGTGCACACTTGTAATCAGGAGGCTGAGACAGGAGGATTGCCAAGAGTTTAAGGCCAGCCTGGGCTCCATAGTGAGTTCAGGACCAGCGTTGGGTACAGAGTGAGACCCTGTCTCAATAAATAAATAAATAAATAAATAAATAAATAAATGAGTTTGAGCAAGATATACTGAGGCCAGAGAGGTGGATGGAGAGGCAGATGCCATGAGAGTCACACTCAAGAGAGACCTGGATGGTGAATAAGAACCAGAAGTGAATGGGAGGGAGTGTTTTCTAGCCTTCCCCTTTTACTTTTTCTTTTCTCTCTCTCTTTTTTTTTTTTATCTAAGCCTTGTTTCTCTCAGTTGTAAAACAAGGACACCTATACCTTTCGTGCCTATGCCCTCATCTTGTAAGGATCAAGTGAAATGATGTGTATGTAATGCCTTATAAGCTGTAAAATGCTGTAAGAAATTCAGATAATGGCAGCGGTTACATTGTCATTATCATGTTTTGTTGTTTAGTATAAGCAGTTGACTTTTATGCTCTAACATGATACACTTTATTCTTAGCTTATACATTTTTAAAGTTTGGAATAAAACAATCATTGTTCAACATCTCCTGAACTTCTGTTCAACTAAAATGAAATTAATTCTTAAATTGAGATTACTACTATTAGTTCTTCTCTTTATTTATTTATTTTTTTATTTTGAACCAGAGAATTCAAGCCAGTCCTGAACTCAAACCAGTCTTGCTTCAACCTCTCAAGTGCATAGATTATAGGCATGCTCCACCGTACCTGTCTGTACTGATTTGTTTCTTTAAAACTTACTAGGTTTTTAAACCATTGAAGTTGAAAATCAGTTAAGATTATTTTGCTTTGTTTTTGGAGGGAGTGTCTCACTCTGTAGTCCAGGCTGGTCCAGAACCTACTGTGTAGCCCAGGCTGGCCTCACATTCATGGCAGTGTTCCTCCCTCAGCTTCCTGAGTGCCAGGACCAAAAGCATGCACTACTACACCTGGTTTATGTGGTGCTGGGGAATCAAATCGAGGTCCCTGTACTACTAGGTGAGCACTTTAACTGCTGAGCGATGCCCATGGTCCTCAATGAAGATGGCTAATGACTGCCTTTAATTCATTCAATTCAGATAAGCCACCAGGCAGGGGATGTAGTAACTATTGTGGTGACTTCCCCACAAACAAAATATGAATTCTTCCTCTTTAGGATTCATAGACATATTTTCAGAGTCAAAGGAAGGCCTCGGTGTGCACTCATCAATGATACTGCGCTTCCTGCATCGCAATCGGATCTCTAGCTTGGTGATTCCCTACCCGATGTTGGACCACTGTAATAACATGTGTACAATGCGGTCTTCGGTTCTGAAGGAGTCTCTGGATCAGCTGGTACAAAAAGAAAAAGGTATGTGCATGGGAGATTCTCCTGGAAATAGTTTACTAGAGTTTCTTTGAAACCTAATTTTTAGGGGAGAAGGAATAGCAAGGTGGTTAAAGCACTTGCCTAACAAGTGTAAGGCCCTGAGTTCGATTCCCTGGTACCACATAAGCTGGGTATGGTGGTGCTCACCTGTAATCCTGGCACTCAGGAGGATTGCCATGAGTTTGGGGCAAGCCTGGGCTACATAGTTCAGGATTAACCTGGCCTACAGAGAGTGACCCAGTCAAAAACATTAAAAAAAAAAAGAAGAAGAAGAAGAAGAAGAAGACTGGAAGAAGGCCACAGTGGTTAAAGCTCTTGCCTTGCAAGCACAAGGCCCTGAGTTTGCTTCCCCAGCACCACATAAAGCCAGGTTTAGTGGTACACACCTATAATTCTAATACTCTGGAGGCTGAGTCAGGAGAATTGCCATGAGTTCTCAGCCAGCCAGGGCTAAAGAGTGAGACCCTGTCTCAAAACAAATTTTTATTAATAGAGTGAGCTATTCCTTCTCCCTGCCTTTATTTCTGAAAATATTGTACAGTAACGATCAGTTTGTAGAATAAGAATGCCTTTCTTCCCAGCTGGGCCCAGTGACACAGGCCTATAATACCACCTTTGGGGAGGCTAAAGCAGGAGGATCATGAGAGCCCAGCCTAGGCAGTTTAGCAACCTAGTGAGACCCAGTTTCAAATAAACAATAAAAAGGGGATGAGGATGTAGCTCAGAGTAAGGCCCTCTGTTCATTCCTCAGCAATGAAAGAAAAGAGTCATCCTTTCTTCCTTTTTTTTTTCTGATGAAACTAGTGTTAGTTTCTCACCATTGAGTTCTCTGTTCCACTGTCACATACCACTGAGCTGTATTCCCAGCCCACCTTTGTAAGTTTAATGATCTACAGAGCATTTATTGTTATCTGAAGTCATAGCATTACTTGTTATTTATATTTTCTGTCTTATTTGCTTCCTTATTCTTAGCACCTGAGACTGTGTCTGTCACATAGTAGCTACTCAAAGAATATTTGTTGAATAGGTAAGAGCCACTACAGACTCACTCAGTGAGGGCAGCAAGTTGATGGTTTGTATGGACAGATCTGTGGAGCATAGAGGAGCCTGGAATAGGCCGGAGTACATGCAGAAATGCAGAGCCTGATAAAGAGAGCCTTACAAGGCAGGATGAAAGTGAATTGTTAGCTAGTAAGGTTAGGGCAACAAGTTAGCTATTTACATCACAAAAATGCAGATTAAAACAATGCTGAGGTTCCATCTACTGTTAGTAATAAGGGCTGCTGTTAAGAACTCAAAGAACAATAAATGCTGGCGAGGCTAAAATAGATTTCAGGTAGATCAAAAAGTTCAGCTACAGGGGCTGGAGGAATGGCTCAGTGGTTAAAGTGCTTGCTAGCAAGCACTAAGATCCTGAGTTCAATTCCCCAGCACCACATAAGCTGGGCGTAGTGGTGCTCGCCTGTAATCCCAGCACTTAGGAGGCTGAGTCAGGAGGATTGTTGTGAGTCCAAGGCCAGCCTGAGCTCCATAGTGAGTTCAGGACCAGCTTGGGCTACAGAGTGAGATTCTGTCTCAAGAAAAAAAAAAGAAAAAGAAAATGGTAAGCACACTAGAAGAAAATAGTTTCTCTATATAAAATATAAAGCAGCTTTTCCCCCACAATACAAGGGATTGAATGCCAGACCTTCTCCCTAATCTATATCCAAAGCCTTTATATATATTACTTAATTTTTGATTTTTTTTTTTTTTTTTTTGGTGGAACAGAGTTTCACTCTGTAGTCTAGGCTAGTTCTGATCTCACTATGTAGTACACACTGGCTTCAAATTCACAAAATCCTTCTGTTTTAGCCTCCTGAGGCTTAGGATTATAGGCATATGCCACAACTCCTGGCTTATTTGTTGCTGGGGAATTGTACTCAGGTACTTAGCCTTGCTAAGCTAGCATTTTAACCACTGAACTATTTCTCCAGCCCCTTTTTTCAAATTTTTAAAGACAAGGTCTTGGCAGGTTGCTCAGGCTGGATGTAAACTTGTGATTCTCGTATCTCAGCCTCCCGGAGTGCCAGGATTACAGGCAATTATCACCATACCTGGTTGACTGACTGGCCAGCTGGCTTACTCTTTTCTTTTTTGTATTCTTCCATTCATTCACTCTTTATTTCTACTGGAGAATACTGGAGAGTAAACTTAGGGACTTACAGAACTATATTCTCACCCCCTTTTATATATTTATATTTATTTATTTTTGAGACAGAGTCTTGCTGTGTGGTCCAGGCTGGTCCTAGACTCACTACATAGCTGTCTTAGTTACCTTTTCGTCACTGTGACAGAAACTTGACATAAACAAATTAGGGGAAGAAAGCCAGCAACAGTGGAAGCACATGGCAGAGGCAGAGGTGAAGGCAGCTTCTCGTGACCATACAAATAGGAACCAAGTCAAGTCAGATCCCCAAAGAAAGGAAGGAAGCAGCATATATCCTTCCAGGTCCTACCCCAGTGATCCACCCCTTCTGGATCTAGCCTCAGTGTTCTGCCCTTTCCTGGTTTAAGCCTCTACCACATGCCTATAATCCAGTCCACATACTTGAAATCTAATCCACACGCCTGTCTTCTACCACATGCCCATAATCCACCCCTCTAGACTGGGCCCCAATCTCCTAACAGAACATGGTTCCATAGATAATCCATAACATCCAGATACATGAGACTTGTAAGGGACATTCCAGATCCAAATCACAATAGTAGCTCAGGCTGGCTGGATTACAGGCATGGGCCACCATGCCATTCTTGAAAATGTAAAGGTTTATTGTGTTTTATTTGTTTTTTTGAGACAGAATCTCATATAGTTCATGCCAGCCTCGAACCCTTGTAGCCCAGGCTGGCTTCAGATTTGCCATTCTGCCTCAGTCTCCTGTCCTGGGTGCTGATATTATAGGCATGTATCACTATGTTAGACTGAAAATTTTAAATTATTCATAGCTAAAAATATGAACTGAGTCACAGTGCAAGAAACAAAGTAGCAGCTGGAGGAATGGTTCAGCAGTTAAAGTACTTGCCTAGCAAGCGTTATTAAGTACCTGAGCCTGAGTTTGTTCCCCAGCATCACATAAACTGGGTGTGGTGGCACACACCTGTAATCTCTCCCAGCACTTAGGAGGCTGAGACAGGAGGATTGTCTTGAGTCCAAGGCTAGCCTGAGTTCCATAGTGAGTTCAGGACCAGCTTGGGCTACAGAGGGAGACCCTGTCTCAAAAAAAAAGAAAATATATTAAAAATATATATTAGGGCTGGAGATATAGCTCAGTAGTTAAAGCACTTGCCTAGCAAGCGCTATGCAGGTTCTAAGTACCTGAGTTCCATTTCCCAGCACCACGTAAGCTGGCTGTAGTGGCACATACACTCTGGAGGTTGACTAAACTTGTTAGTAAGTATACTCTTGGGCAATAGCTTAACTTGTTTCCTAATTTCTTCTTTTTCTTTTCTTTTCTTTTTCTTTTCTTTTCTGTTTTTTTGTGAGGGAGAGTCTCTCTCTGTAGTCCAGGCTGGTCCTGAACTCACTATGTGGCTAAGGTTAGCCTTGGACTAACCTAATTTTTGCCTGATAAATCTTTCCCAAGCCTCTCAAAACAAGAACAGAAAACTCCTAGTGACCTTGAAGAAAATAGAAGAGGGTGAGAGCAGAACAAATTGAAACGCAGTGACTTAAAAAGCCTGACATATTGTAAGCTTAAGAATAAGATACCATTTTCTGCTGGCATAATTTTGTAAATTTATCGGTGATTTGAGCATCGTACTTACATTGAGATCATGGGTAATTCTTGGCCACTGAGTTCTTTGGAAGGAGATTTTAAGGAGCACTACGGCTTTTAGTGCCAAAGTGCAAGGCATATTTCCATTGAATGACCATTCTTTTCCCTCTTTGTCAAAGACAAGACATATAATAAATTGTTTTTTTTTTTCCTGCAGAAAGCCCTGGAGATCTCACCAGAAGCCCAGAGATGGACAAACTCAAGTCAGTTACAAAGTGCTATGCTTATATAGAAACATCCTCCAACCCTGCCGACATTGACAAGATGACAAATGGAGAAACATCGTCCTACTGGCAATCAGATGGAAGTGCCCGCTCACACTGGATTCGGTGTGTGGTATAATATGTTTTTATTAAGCTAGACATAGTGCTGCACACCTGTAATTCCAGCACTTAGGAGGCTGAGGCAGGCAGATTGTCCTGAGTTCAAGGCCAGCCTGGGCCACACCAGTGAGGTCAGGTCAGGACCAGCCTGGGCTGTAGAGCAACACTCTATCTCAAAAATACATAGATATATTTTTATTATTTTTGGGATGTCTTTACTTAACTACCTGTTTTTTTTTTCTTTCTTACCATGAGTGGCTATCTGTGAAGATGCTTTGAGAACTACAGAAAAGGAAGCCAGGTGTCTTAGTGTATGCCTGTAATCCCAGCACTATAGGAAGCGTGAGATATAAGGGTCTCAGATGTAACCCTTGCCTAGGTAATTTAGCAGCTTAGCAAGACTTAGTTTTAAAGTAAAATAAATAAGTAAAACACTGGGAATGGGACTAGTGCATAGTTAGCAGTTAAAATGCTTGCCTAAGAAGTGCAAGGCACTGGGTCCGATTCTCTAGCACCACATAAATGGGTGTGGTTGCCCATGCCTGTTACCCCAGCACTTGGGAGGCCAATGCAGGGGGATTGCTGTGAATTCGAGATCAGCTTTGGATATATGAGTTCAGGACCAGCTTGGACTACAGAGCAGGACACTGTCCCAAAAGAAAGGACCGGGAATGTAGTTCATTGTGAAGACTGTAAGTTCAATACACCATTATCACCACCACCGCCGCCGCCGCCGCCACCACCAAAAGAAAAAAAAAAAGTATGAAGAATCATGTAAAATCATGTCATGTAACTTGGATCACATATAATCCTTTTTTACTATATGTTTTAAAGGAAAAAGTAGCATGTGATTAATATTTTATGGTGCTGATTTTAAATTCTTTCCCTAGTTTCTCAGGAAAATTAGATCACACAGGGAAAGTAATTTTCTTATGTCATACATGATTTTACTGTTTAAGATCATTTCTGTACATGTAAAAAATTCCTTCGAGGCTGAGGGCATAGCTCAATTTTTGGAGTGCTTGCTTAGCATGCATGAGGCCCAGGGTTCTATCTTCCAGCACCATATAAAACTTAATTGGGTGTGACAGTGCACGGCATGGTAAACTGAGGCAAGAGAATTGCCGTGAGTTACAGGCCAACCTGGGCTACTTAGTGCATTTAGGACCAGCATGGACTACAGAGCTAGACCTTGTCTTAAAAACAAAACAAAGACAATAAAATAAACCATTTCTTATATAAGTTGGCTAGGTGAGAGGAGGAAGTGAATTGTTGGGAAGCTCAGAGTGGAACTGATAATAATAAACTGGTATTTCTAGAAGTTCTGGAGCTAATGTCTAAATTTTTACTAGGCCCCTCAGAAAATGGGCTAATTCAATTGGTGGAGATAGAAATAATTCCCTGTTTCTTTTAGAGGACACATTTGGCCCTTAGCCATTTATCTAATTTATAGATGAGTGAATATATACAGTTTTCTGGATGCAGTTTATAATTTATTTTTTGCCAAGTAAAAAGATTTTGTTAGAATGTTCATTTTGTCAGTTCTTGCCTATATTGATAGCTTAAAAGGAAACAGGATTATTTTGAACTGAAAGACTTTTTAGTGAATTGGGAAGGTCATACAGACTTTGAATCTCAGTGTTTCAAATTAGTTGCTGTTAAGAAAATCAATCTTTGGGTAAACTAGTTATATGACTTTTGAAATGAGATCTCTGGATCTACTAATTTATGAAGCCACATAAACATTTCTTTTTTTCTTCTGCTATTTTTCAGCTTAAAGATGAAGCCAGATGTTGTTCTTAGGCACTTGTCTATTGCAGTGGCTGCCACTGACCAGAGCTATATGCCACAGCAGGTAACAGTAGCTGTTGGGAGGCGTGCGGGTGACCTTCAAGAAGTCCGAGACGTGCACATTCCCAGCAATGTCACCGGCTACGTGACTCTCCTGGAAAATGCCAACATTAATCAGCACTGTGAGTCAAACGAAATTAGAGGAGAAATAGGACGGAATGGAAGAAGTGTTTTTTAGCCAAAAGACCTCTGAAGTGGAGAAGCTCTTAGTTTTTTTTTTTTTTTAAGGGTTGATTTATATCTCCTAACACACATTTTATCATTATTACATTATTTTATCTATATTGATTTAAAAATTATAGAAAAGGAATATAGCCTTTTTTGATTAAAAATGTCTTATTTGGCTAAAGAAATGGCACAGCTGTTAAAGCACTTGATAGCAAGCACAATGCCGTGGGTTCGATTCCCCAGCACCACATAAACTGGGCGTGGTAGCACACACCTATAATCCTAGCACTCTTGGGAGGCTGAGACAGGAGGATTGCCTGAGGCCAAGGTTAGCCTGGCCTCCAAAGTGAGTTCAGAACCAGCCTGGGCCACAGAGCGAGACCCTATCTCAAAAAAAAAAGTTTTATTCTTATGTCCTTATTTGAGAATCAGAAAAGTATAGACAGAAGCACTCAAAATTGTACAACCCAGGGATTGTCACAAGGGCTACTTTCATGGTCTTCTTTTCACTCTGTAGTCCAGGCTGGTCCTAAACTCACTATGTGGCCCAGGCCACCACACCCAGCTTATTTGGTGCTGGGGAATCATCTCAGGGCTTTATTCTTGCAAGAGAAGTGCATTCACTGCTGTGCCATCCTCCAACTCCTTGCATCCTTTTCTTCCATACCTATATGTATATAGGAAATATGCACACTTTTTTTTTCTTAAAAAAAAAAAACAATCGTAGGAGTAGAGGGTATATAGCTCAGCAAATGTAAGGCCCAGAACTCCATTCCCAAGCACCATATAAGCTAATCGTGGTGGCATGCGCCTCTAATCCTAGGCCTGAAATATCAGCACTCTGGAAGCTGAGGCAAGAGGATTGCCAATTCAAGACCAGTGTAGGCTTAGTGAGTTCAGGACCAGCCAGGTATATAGAACTAGATCCTATGTCAAAAAAAAAAAAAAAATTATGTATTAGAGGCTGAGACAGGAGGATTGCCATGAGTCCAAGGCTAGCTCGGGCTCCATAGTGAGTTCAGGATCAGCCTGGGCTACAGAGCGAGGTCCTGTCTCAAAAAAAGAAAAAAAATTATAAATATTATGTATATATGCATCTTTTTACAAAAATGCTATTTTTCTGCTGATATTGTTTTGTGTTTTTTAATGTGTTGTCATATCATATATTCTAGAGCACTTTTAGTTAGTGTTATAAACTATGTCTTAATTTTAACCCACCCATTATTCTTGGACATTTAATTGTTTCCAATTTTACGCTGTTATAACTGTGCTTCCCACACAGCATTTTGGAAATAATCACAACTCTGTGATTTCTTTCCAGGCTTATTTCATTCAGAGAGCTGGAATGCTTCATGTTTTGTCTCATTTCTTCTAATGCTTTACCCGGGCCAAAAGAAGTATTCTTACTTTGCTCAAAGGAACTGAGGCCTAGGGAGGTAGTGTCTTTGTGTCTTACCTATAGGCGAAGAAGTAGTTAAGCTTGTGAAGTAGAAGCTTCCTGCTTTCTACCATGATTCTCTTTTCTCTAAATTGTATCCTTTTTAACTTCTCACCTCCTTCTCTTCAGCCCAAATAAGAACTTGTGACGTCTTCTGAAAGTGAGTCATGTCTGTGTCATCTGTTTGAAATTGATTATAAAAAAATACAACTGCTCTGCTTATAAGCCAGCAGTACCTTAAATTTTGCGCTTATACATATCAATAAAATGGGGGGGAAAGCCAGCAGTAGCTGAGTTTTATAACTCAATCCAAATTTCAAACTCTAGGAAGAATTTAAGAAAGTTTTTACCATGTATTTCATCAAGATTTATAAGATGCTGTCTTTACTTTTTAAGATTTACAATTTTCTAAGAAGTTTTGTAATAAGCCATCCTTAATTTTATGCATTATGCATATGATTTATTGGATTCATTGATGTTTTTACAAGTCTTATTATATACTAGTTCTACTGCGCATGTTGTTTATTTCTGTCATCCAAACATATCTTCAGAATTTTATTTTTGAGGTATCAATTACCATTTGGCATTTAGTTGAAATCCTAGCATTTGCTGAACTAAAAAAGTTAGTCCGATACTAAATTTTCTGTTTTTGCTTGACAGATGTCCAGATTAACATAAAGCGTTGTCTCAGTGATGGATGTGACACTAGGATTCATGGTCTGAGGGCTATTGGCTATCAGCGAGTTAAGAAGTCCGGGGTCTCAGTCTCAGATGCTTCTGCAATTTGGTATTGGTCTCTACTGACATCTTTGGTGACTGCGTCTATGGAGACGAATACTGCCTTTGTCCAGACAGTATTGCACAATACTCAGTAAGTCACTTTCTGTTGTTCACACTGTCAAGATGCACTCCTTGTCCTCCAGCTGTCTAAAGCAGGCACGTCAAATCTGCCACCCACCATTTGGTTTTTTGCCCTTAGTTTTTTGAATGAAGAGAAACTATCTTGGACCACATGTAATATGCATATAATGTTGTTAAAGCACATACATAAGCACTTAAATTTTCTTTTTTAAGTTTTTTCATTATATTATTAAAAACTGGCAAAACTACACCAGGCCACAGGTTAGATGTGCCTGCTCTAGGGATTCTCACAGAGCCCTCTCCCATCGTCAGGGTTCTGTCACCACCTCAGCCTTGGCTGCTGCTTTTTTGTTTGTACCTCTCAGTTCCATGCTGCTTCTTTCTTTCTTTCTTTCAGCTGGCCTTCCTGCTCTTACCTTCTGAATTGCTCTATCAGTTTTTTATTTTTCTTACTTTCTTTCTGTACTCTGTAGCCCTGGCTCTTCCTGAACTCACTACGTAGTCCAGGCTAGCTTCAGATTCGCACCATCCTCCTGAGTGCTGGGATTATTTGCGTACACCACCATGCCTGGTTTATATGGTGCTGGGTAGTCAAACTCAGGACCTTGCTCTTGACTGCTGTGCCATTCCTTCTACTCCTGTTTTTTCTCTTTTTTTGGTAGAGGATCTCATACTATAGTCCAGGCTGGTTCTGAACTTACTGTGTAGCCCAGGCTAACATTGAATTCACCACAGTCCTTCTGCCTCCACCTCCAGAGTGCTGGGATTACAGGTGTGCACCACCACACCCAGCTGTTATGTAATGCTGTGAGATCAAACCCGACTGAGGCTTCATTCCTGGGCAAGAACTCTAATTACTGAGCTACTCTCACAACCCCACTCTTACTGTTTTGGAGTTACTTTAATTAAACTTTTATTTATTTATTTATATTTATTTATTTATTTATTGAGATGGAGTCTCGCTTTCTAGTCCCAGATTGTCCTGAATTCATTGTGTAGGCCAGGTTGGTCTGAAACGCATGACAATCTTCTTGCCTCAGTTTCCTGAGTGCTAGGATTACTTGTGTGCCTCACCATACCTGGTTTATGTGGTATTAAGGGATCAAATTCAGGGCCATACCCTTGCTAGGCAAGCACTCTAACCCTTCATCTATACCCTCAGCTCCAGTTAAGCCATTTTAAACTTAGAGAAATACAGCAAGTATGATATAGGAAATTCTTATTTCTTTTTTTGCCGTTTGAGCCAGCCTGGTGCCCCATCATCCCTGAATACATTTACTGTGTGTCTCCTAAATAAAAAACAGTCATCTAGAAATTAACATTGATACATACATTGCCGTCATCTAATCCTTAGACCTCATTCAGATGTTTCAGATTGTTCCAGTATGTCATTATACCAAGAAGATCCAGAGTTATTTATTTGTTATTTCATTGTTGTATTCCTTTATTTTCCTTTAGTCTGGAACAATTTCTTAGTCTTTCTTTCTCTTCCATGTTTTGGCACTTCTGAAAATTAAAGGACATTTGTTTTGAAGAGTGGCCTACAATTCTGACTTCCCTGATTTTTGTCATGAATAGATGAGATTTTGTACATTTATAGGAATATCACAGAAGTGGTGCTGTACCATCATCATGTCCCACCAGGTGATGTATGACTTCAGACTGTCCAGTTTGCACAGCAGTGATGTTAACTTTGGTTGCTTCATTAAAGTGATGTCTGCCAGAGTTTTCCACTGTAAAATAATTTTTCCTTTTTTTTTTTTTTTGAGACAGGTTCACACTCTATAGCCCAGGCTGGTCCTGAAGTTACTATGTAGCCCAGGCTAACCCTGGACTCATCATGGCAATCCTTCTGTCTCGGCTTCCTAAGTATAAGGATTACAGGCAGGCACCACCATGCCCAGCTTATGTGGTGCTGGGGAATCAAACTCAGGTACATAGTGCTTGTTAAGCAAGTGCTTTAACCACTGGGCTAGTCCTCCAGCCTTGTTTTTTGTTGTTTTGAGACAGGGTCTCACTCTATGGTCCAGGCTGGTCCAGAACTCACTGTGTAGTCTAGACTTGCCTTAAACTCACAGCAACCCTCCTGCCTCAACCTCCCAAATGCTGGGATTATTGGCATACACTACCACGCCCGGCTCATGTGGTGCTGGGAAATTGAACCCAGGCTCTTGTGCTTGTTAAGCAAGCTCTCTAACCACTGTGGTACTCCTTTAGCTCAATTTTTCCTTTTGTAATTAATAACTATCTAGTGAAAAGGTCTTTAGGACTGTGTAAACATCCCATTCTTTGTCAAGCTTTCTATTGATATTAGTAAGGATTCATGGGTTCCTGTTTTAGTCATTGGGTATAATAGCCAGGTTATTTTAGGCTTTTTTATTTTTTGCCTTTTATTTTTTACTTACTATTTTATTTTCTATAGGTGTGTCATGTGCCAACATGCTCAGCCTATGTAGTGCTGCAGAATCCAACCAGAGGTTCCATGCTTGCCAGACAAGCATTCTTGACCACAGAGCTACACTTCCAGCCCCGTATAATAACTAATTTTGATGATCAGACTGTCCTAGATTTGGCTGCAGGCAGCCCCTTCTCTCTGGCTCCTGTATTCTTTTGATAAGTCCTTATTCTTGGAACATTTCCTTAACTTTGTTATTCCCAGTGTTCATTAGCATGTGCACGCAGTGTACAATGGTTACATTGAGCTTGAGGATTTTGTGCATGTATGTATCATGACTACATTGCAGTCCCTTCCCCTTTATTATCCCTTCCTCATTCCTCACAATCCCCACACTCATTTGGTTCTATAAAATAAATGCCTGTATTCTGGGTTCTACATGATACCTATGTAGATGCCATAAATCTTGTGATCCTATGAATAAAACAGACTTTCTTCTGAGCCACATACTGCTCTGCCTCTGAGAGCAATTTTTCTGAGAACTCCAGGGTTTTCTGTAGAGTCTGTTTCTTTTGTTCACGTGCTAGAGTGCAGATATTTTTTTTTTTTTTTTTTTTTTTTGGAGATAGGGTCTCACTCTAATTCAAGTTGGTTCTGAACTCACTATGTAGCCCAGGGTGCCCTTGAATACAGTCCTCCTGCCTCAGTCTCCCAAGTGCTAGGATCATAGGTGTGCACCACCAACCCAGTTTATGTGATGCTGAGAGATCAAACGCAGGGCCTTGCTCTTGCTAGGCAAGCACTCTTAACTGCTGTGCAAGTCCTCCAGCCCTAGACTCCAGATTGATGAGCAAGTTTTTGCAGAGGGAGATAGATTCCCCCTCTATACAAATATCGCTGGGATTAAACACAGGAACCTGTATAAGCACAATTCTACTAATCTGCATCCTTAGTCTGTAATCCTTAAAAAAATAGGAGGAAGAGGAAGAAGAAAAGGAAGAAAGAAAAGTATTAAGCATAGTGATTCACACATATAATCCCAGCATTTGGAGGCTTGAGGCAGGAGGATTGCTGTGAGTTTGAGGTTAGCCTGGGCGACACATTGAATTCAAGACCAGCGTGGACTTCAGAGTGAGAGACTGTCATACACACACACACAAAATGTAAAATTCTACTAAACTGTTTACCACTGTGACTCCTAGAGATAAAAATTTAGTTTATATTGTATACCAGATTCTCCATAGGAATACTGTCTGCTTGCTCATAGAGGATTCATCAAAACAAGCTTTTTATAGTATTTTTGCCTAACATGATTGGCTTTACTTGATTTTGCCCATTAACTTTTCTAGGAAGGCACTGCAGCACATGCCTCCACTTTCCCTCTCACCAGGATCTACAGATTTCTCAACTTTCCTGTCTCCCAATGTTCTGGAAGAAGTGGACAGCTTCCTTATAAGGATAACCAGGTAATGTCAAGATTGAGGTACAGTCTTTGTGGGGGTGGGCAGATGGCGTTTCAAATTTTTTAAAATTTCTTTAAAAACTCTACTAAAAATGGTTCATTTTTAGGGACTGAAGAGAAAGTAAAGTAATAATAGTCCACTCATCCTGTAGGGGTCTCCATTCCATGTGGACCCCCCGAACAGCTGAGGAGGGGTTGGATGACAGAGTAACGCACTCTGGGAGCCCATTTCAGTGAATGCAGTCTCACTTTTTTTAGGGAGTACAGAGGCTTAAATAGACTAGGATAATGCGGAAGTTACCTTGAGCCAATTAGCAAGACCTTAACGAGTGGGTCACCTAGGGGGAGGGAAGGAGGATAGGGCTTGCCAACCAGCAGTTCGTCACTGGACAAGGTGGTGGGAGGTGTGCCTCTCGAACGCTGTCTAGCGTGAGCTAGCGGTGAATTGTGCTTCTTCCGGGTTGTCCCTGACTAGTGCTAGATAGGCTTCAACCCAATCTGAATCTCCTGCATCATCCAAGCTTTGCTCTCTAGCAGCATCCCTGATCTGAAGAGTAGAGTGCAAGGGGGATAATCCTAATTCATCTAGAAGAGATGTCTCAGTCCATAATGCAAAACATCTCAGTTTATTCTTCTCGGCCTGTGGCTCTTAGCCAGAGCCGGCTTACCTTTACACACAGAGTGGAGAAGCCTGGTTATCTCCAGAACTGGTGAAGAGCACCTTGGTAGCTTGACAGATGAGAAACAACAGTTAGTATCAGTATGCTTAGTTCTGCCTTAGTGAACCCTGAAGACGTTACTGTGTTACTCAGCAAACCCTGCCCTGAGGTAGCTGATAGTTTTAAAAGTTTCAGTATAATGTGTTTAAAAGGCAGAAAAGTGTGAAGGCAATAGATCTAAAATAAAGTTTTCATGTTTCTTAATACATACATCCTCAATTTTTTAGCCATACCAACTCACTACCTAAGCCTTTCCAACAGCAGACCCATTGGAGCAACTTCTTCATTTTTGATTTTGAGTAACATTTAAAATTTATAGATGAAGTTTGCAGAAGTGAGAACTTAATTCTGTGGTCTGCTGGGTTGACTCAGTTTTCCCTTTTGTTAACTTAAGGATTTTGAGAATGTAATTCTGATAATCATGTAGAAAGCAGGTAGCAGGTTAATGTTACTTGTCGTCATTGGTTGTGTTGATTTGAGCTTTCTCGGTGTTCTCATGTTTTTAAGAAGTAAAATCTCGTATTTGTTTGTTTATAGCTGCTCTTCTACCCCAGAGGTAGAACTGACTCTTCTGGCTTTTGCACTAGCAAGAGGAAGCATTGCCAAAGTGATGAGCTCTCTGTGCACTGTCACCGACCACCTGGATACACAGTATGATGCTTCATCCCTCATCTCATCCATGGCGTCAGTCCGACAGAACTTGCTCCTCAAATATGGTAAACGCTCTAGACATCATGAAAACGCCAACAGTGCACAGATTGTAAAGCCATCCTCACCTCATCTTCACCATGTGCTCTCCTGGCATCATCTTTTCTTTTCACTAGTTGGTAGATTAAATTATTAGAGTGTGCTGTGATTCCTCTGATTCCTCTGAGTACCTGCCTCTGAGTGCAGTTGGTAGGGAGAAAAGAGGATGTTGGTTCATGTACAGCAGGATCAGCAGGAGTCATCCAGGTGTCTTGTGGGCTATACACACAGAATTTACTAGCACAGTTATAGGTTTGGTGTCCACTTGATCACAGCCATCTTTGTTGAAGTACAGGAGTATCTTGTTTTGTAGTCAAGAGACTGAGAAGTTGCAGTACTTCTTATCTGAAGGGAAGAAGGTAGCCATAACCTGCAGCTAAGGAATCCTTGGCTTAGAATGTGGTGTTCTGCATCCCTGCTGAAACCTGCCACTGCCTTTCATTCCTGGGCCTGCTAACAGTCCATCTTAACACTGTGGTGCTGACCCAGGTAGGGCCTTCACTCCTTTTCAATGCAGGTGCACAGTAAGCTGTTCCCAGTATTCACTGCCATGGCATATGGGTTACAACTTACTTTGCTAGCTTGGCCTGTAGTGGTAAAGTTTCTGTCCACAAAGTTTAGTATTAGATTTCATCCTCCTTAGTAATAAGAGGTAGTGCTGTGGTATTTCTGCATTTGGAAAGGTGGGGTGTTTTTTTTTTTTTTTCGGGGAGGTGGAGACCCAGAGCAGGAATGGCTGGTTGGTATAAGGAAGCTCATGTGTTCTTCAGAAAAGTTTATGATTCAGATTAATGGTTGTTTGGACAGTGATTGGTATATGGTTGGGGGGAATCTATCAGGGAGTTACTTTACTACTAACAGTTCTGGTCTATATTACAGGCTAATGGATCTTCATTATATTGTTAGAAGAAAAATGTTTTCAGATCATTATAGCAAAAATTGACTTTTATTACACTTCAAACTTTCAAAATTTGCCTAGAGATGTTTTAGAGAGCTAAGACCTAAAATGTGATTTATTAGTGCATTCAGGAGCAGCCTGGGCTATAGAGGAAGATCCTATCTCCAGAATAAAGTGTTTATATATTTAAATGTCATTCCAATAAAAATTGGTTGTTGATTTCAAAACAGTGTCTTAGTGACCCTTTACAAATGTGTTGAGTCTGTGTAATCTATTGTAATGTGCTATATTTGTGAATAATAATTGTTCTAGAAACCTTTCCTTAGAATCACTCAGAAATATACTGTAGTTTGTCTCATTCAGGAAACAGAGAGAAAATGTGTCAACTTTTGCTTAATCTTACTGCTTTATTTTAGCTTTGAACTGGACAAACTTTCAGTCAGTAGTCTGCTTGACCACAAGCGCTCCCTGATGGTTTGTTTGTTTGTTTGTTTCGTAGAACTAGCTTAAGTCTTGCCTTCACTCTTCTTTGTTTAGGTAAACCTCTCCAGTTGACTCTTCAGGCTTGTGATGTCAAAGGAAAGGAAGATAAGTCAGGACCTGAAAACCTCCTTGTGGAGCCATGGACCAGGGACGGTGAGTGGAGGGTCCGTCCACACCTGGGGAGTTCAGTAAGCAGCTCTATGAAGTCACACTGTTTCTTTAAATTTTCAGGCTGTAGTCTTCACCTCACATTGTTTTTAATTATACTAGTTCCTGAATAATTTTTGTGGTCTAGTTGTAATCTCTGTAGGTGTTAATGACTTAGAGCAGCTCACAAGTATTTGAGAACCTGATAGTCATTGAAAACTGAAGTTTTGAAAAGCAAGGAGTCCTCTTAGAATAGTAAAAGCTACTGTTTTATTGTCTGTTTTTAAGTTTAGATTTTCTTTTTGCTGTGTTGTCTTAAAGAATTGAGAAACTTAGAGGATCAGTAACATACTGCTGAAACATAATTAAGAAGGACATTTCCCAGTACAGCCAGTCTGGCATCTGATGGGTCTGTCACAAAGCCTCAATCATCCCAAGGGGCAACATAGTTATTGCTAGTGGGCCCTTTATTTTGCCAGTGGTTCTTGTGCTCATCCAGGGGGTGCTGGTGAACCTCTCCCTTACCCATCTTGGTGGCCACCTAGTCAATGTCCTGCATATATCCTTTCCTACTCACTATACTGCTTTAAATCTTGCCAATTCAACAGAGGCAGTAGAATATTCCAGCAGTTATAAATACTGAAAAGACCTGGCTTTTCTGCTTGGTTTTGGTTTGTCCTTGGCTTTTGTCTCAGCATTCCAGTACCTCTTCTCCTTCTGGTATTCTATACCATTCTCAACACTGCTGAAACCTCCCAGAAACTGTATTCCTGGTGTACCTCCTCTTCTTGGTGATCTTATGCCCTGGGTTTGCACCATATGGTTTCCTATGGTTTTGCCTGAGCAGCTCAGCCTAGGTGGAGACATTTCTTTCATTTCCATCTCCTGCCACGCTGAAGGACATAGTAGGTCACCACATCTCCTGTCATGCAAAACCATGGGGTTGGGAAGAGGCCAAGGCAGCTCTTTGCCCTTTTCTCTCATCTACCCAAGAAAAACAGAACTACTTTGCCTGAGATCCTTTCATTTTTCCTTTATTCTGAAAAAAGAAATGGAATTTTTATCTTCCGAACATGCAGAGGCAGAATCTTCCGATGCTAGAACGTGGATTCGTTTTTCTTTCTTTGTTTGTTTGTTCTGTTTTGTTTTGTTTGAGACAGGGTCTAACTCTGCAATTCCGGTTGGCCTTGAATTCATGGCAATGCTGGGATTACAGGTGTGTGCCACCATGCTCAGCTTTTTAAAATGTGGATTCTTAACACTGTTCTGTGTTAGTAAGGATTACAGGATTTTTTCGTTTTTTGTTTTTTTGCATCTCCATTCATCAGCTCTTGTGGTTGATCTGATTTGAATACTTTGTTATTCCCTTTACTGCTCTCTTCCCTTACATAGGTGGATTTTTAAAATCTAGCTGCTGATCTGGGTGCACAGCTCAGAATAAGGCCCTGGGTTAGATTCCCTAGCACCACATAAACTGAACATGGTGGGGCACACCTCTTATCCCAGGTGCAGATGGTAGTGTTTTTTTCATTGGTGTTTTGAGATATGGTCTAGCCTAAGCTGGTCTTAAACTTTCCATCCTTCTGATTCAGCCTCCTAATTACAACGGTTTCTTTCCTTTGTTGTGGTTCTAGGCAGATCATGGGGAATATGAGGGTTGTGGCAGGAGCCCTTGGTTTCTCCTGGGCTCTGAACAAAAGGAAAGACTTTTAAACCCAGAGAGTTTTTTTCTTCCCCTTACATAGACCAGTGTCATTGTAGTACAAAACATACCTAGAAAATGAATGATGACATTCCTGAAGGCTAGCTAACTTTTGTAGCAGTGTGAACTCAGAGGCACTTTACCACTGAGATACAACCCTTACTTTTTTT
This sequence comes from Ctenodactylus gundi, assembly GCA_004027205.1. Taxonomy (NCBI): domain Eukaryota; kingdom Metazoa; phylum Chordata; class Mammalia; order Rodentia; family Ctenodactylidae; genus Ctenodactylus; species Ctenodactylus gundi. The sequence continues at coordinate 102,064 of PVKB01004853.1, read as the reverse complement.
ATTGTTATTTTGAGACAGCTTCTCTTTAAGTTGTCCAGATGGAACTTGGAATCCTCCTGCCTTAGCCCCTAGGCTGCTGAGATTATCGGCATGTGCTCCACAACTGTCAGAGGACTAATTCTTGAAAGCCACTGTCAGTGGTCTGATATTTTAAGGGAAAACTGGCCAGTGAGAACTGAAGTACTAGATAGTTTAAATCTGTGATATTTTTTCCCTATCATTTTAAGAGATTAAATTAGGCAAGTAGAGAGCATGATGTCAAACAATTGTAGATTTAAACCATTTAATCTAAAAATAATTTAATTAGTATAGATCATAATTTAATGTGCAAGCTGGTTTCTTACCTAAAAAGAAAGCACAAAGATTTTATATGTATACATTTTAAGACATTTTTTCTTATTAAAAAACTTAAATGTGTATTTAGCAGTAATTATTTTCAAAATGTCTGTATTATTCTGTTGACTTAAATTGTTGTTACAGCTAATTTAAGATTAAGTTGCCAATTAAGTGCTTCTAAGCTGGACTTCAACCTTTATCACAGGTTTCTCTTTAAAATTTTTTAAAATATAATTTTATTTTACAATACATTTCTTCAAAGAGTCATCAAGGCCTCTTGGAAAGGTAATAGTCCAGTAGTTGGGATAGTTTTTGGTATTACTGTTAGTAGATGTATATGGATTTATAGTACTATGGTATTACTGTTTAATAGAACAAGATCATGTAATGGTGTGTTTAATTAGCAAAGCTTCCTTTGGATTGAATTTTCTTGGTTTTGGTAACAAATTTTGCACATTATCTTGTGAAGGTTCAATCTCATATACTTTTGCTTTATTGAACTTAATTAAACAAGGAGCATGAGCCAGGTATAATGACATATGCCTGTAATCCCGCATTCTGGAAGGCTGAGATAGGAGGATCACAAGTTTGAGCCTACTCTGAGAAAATTAATGACTTAGCAAGATCTTATCTCAAAATAAAAAAGGCCTGGGAGTATAGCTTAGTGTGAAGGCCCTGGAATCAATGTCTGGTATATATATAAGAAAACAAGAAAGAAACTGGTCTCAGTCGTTTCACCTTTTTAAAATTTATTTTTATCATGAATTAGTTAATTTTATTTTTTTTTTTTGAAACAAGGTCTTACCCTATAGTCCAGGTTGGTTCTGAACTCACTATGTAGCCCAGGCTAGCCTCGAACTCACAGCAATCCTCCAACCTCAGCCTCTCAAGTGCTGAGGGTACAGGCATGCACCACCATGCGCAGTGTATGTGGTGCTGGGAATTGAATTCAAGTTAGCGCTTGCAGGGCAAACACTTTGAACCACTGAGCTATTCCTCCAGCCCCTTTTAAAAATTTTTATTCCTTTTTTTTTGAGACATGATCTCGCTCTATAGTGCAGGCTGGCCCTGAACTCACTGTGTGTCCCAGGCTGGCCTCAGACTCACTGCAGTCTTCCTTTCTCAGCCTTCTGAGTTCTGGGATTACAGGTATGGACCACCACACCCAGTTTATGTGGTACTGGGGAGTAAACTCAGGACCTTGCACTTGCTAGGCCAGTGCTCTGACAGCTGTGCTATTCCTCCCGCCCCCAGTCTTTTCATCTTGATAGGTAGAATCGTTAAGAATAAATCAGAATCCCAGAAAGAAAGGTTATAAGTACTGACTTGGGCATATACATGCATACATTGTGTCATTTACAGAGGTTTGAAAAAGAGGCAAACTTGAATCTAGTGGAAAGATCTTTTAAAGTTATCAAAAGATGACAAAAATGATAAATCATGACTCATATAAATATAAATAAAGACATGTTGGACTTTTTATTACTAATTAAGGAACCAGTAAGATGTTATAAATAATTTGAAAGAGAATTTGCAAAATACAAATAAACTAAGAGGATTATTGAAATTAATTCACATTTAGATACAAGATTGCTCAATATCCCTAAGAAATAAGCAGATACATTTTATAAAAGAATAGTTTTTATTTCTGTGGACAACAATCATCCACTGTCAATATTCTACAATTTACATAATTGCAAAATAACATAGAGATCATGAAAACTGGAGATAAACCAAAGACAGTATTAAACAGGACATCTGTTAATCTTGTTTCTCCACTTCCATGTCGTTCCTAGTTTGTCCCAGCAGGGTAGTCTAGAATCTAAATAATCGCTTTCTCCGTCTGGGAGCCTGCATGCCTTTATCAGGCCAGTCGTCAAATGTCATAGTTTTAGATGTTGCTCAAGACAATTGATTGGCCGGTCTTTTGTCTCTTTTCATACATGCAAGGCAAGCATTCTGCCATTGAGCTATAACCCCAGCTAAAGTTATCTTTATATTAATAATTTTTTTCTTCTTTTCTTTTTTTTTTTTCTCTCTTGCGATAAAGTTTCCCTGTGTTGTCAGCATAGGCTGACCTTGTGCTTTCCATCTAGCTCAGGCTATTCTCAATCAAGATCATTATGCCTCTGCCTCCCAAGTACTGGTCTTACAGGTGTATGCCGCCATGCCTGGCAGTTTCATTTCTTGATTGTTAACCTCAGAACAGGACTGCCTGCAAAATTGAGATTATATCCTAAGGAGGTAGTACCTGGCTGGTCCTTGGCTTACTTAGAGTTTTCTCAGGAAAGTCACATCTTTCTAAAGAGGAATCTTTTCCCCCTAATTTTCTTGTTTTGTTTTGTTGTTTTTGAGGCAGGGCTTCACTCTGTAGACCAGGCTGCTCCTCGACTCAATAGTCCGGGCTTGCGTAAAACTCCTGTCTCAGTCTCCTCAGCATATACCACCATACCCAGCTGTTATGTGATGCTGGGAAATTGAACCCAGGGCCTGATGCTTCCTAAGCAAGCACTTTAATCACTGAGCTAGGCCCCACCCCTTTTCCCCCTAATTTTCATGAAGATGTCAAATAGACTCCCTAGTTCTTGTTGATTTTGGTTTCTAGAGTTATAAGGATCAGTCATTCTAACTATAGTTTTCTCCTTTTTTTCAGGTTTTCTTACAGAGACTGGAAAAACCAGAGCAAGTATTATTTTTTCTACAGGCACAGAATCTGCCTTCCAAGTCACACACATCAGGATCATGGTAACTTCTCTACCACCTTCTTTAAGCAATGTTGTTACTTTTTTTTTTTAAGTAAGATTACATTTCAGAGGTCCATACCATTGGTTTTTCGTTGAGTACTTAGTGAATATTTATTCTGTGAGATGACATTGATGGCTTTATAAGTCTGTGAATGATGTGACTAAGGATTGAGAATGTTAAGGAAATATTTCTTGGGAAGCAGCTTTTTTAGTTTTCTGCAACTTATACACTTGAATATCATTTCAGTCATTTGATTGTGCCTTGAGTCCTTTGAATTCAACTATATTATTTGGAAACAAAGCAGCCGCAGAACTTTTGCCTTTTTGCCATTCTCCTTCTTGATCTGTTTCCAGGTTCGACGTGGTGGCATTGGTGCCCATTGTGGGCTAGTATTCGCCTACAACTCACCTACTGATAAATTTCATGCAGAAGAACACTTCAAACGGTTTGAAAAATATGACAAATGGAAGCTTCAGGAGCTCAGGCAATTTGTAAAAAGCAGGTAGGGAGCAGAAGAAAAATCTTTTTAGTTACATATCCATTCTCTTACTGGTGAACGGTGCTTTATTGTTGTTATAAAAAGGGAGCCACTAACTTCCCTCAGTGGCCAGTCTTTTGAACAGCATGTGCACAGGTATGTGTTCAGGGGCTGGGAGTGTGGCTCAGTGGCTAAAGCACTTGCCTAGCCTACACAAGGCCCTGGCTTTATTCCCCAGCACCATATAAAGGCTTAGCTGGATGTAATGGCACATGCTTTTCTTCCCAGCACTTGGGAGGCTAAGGCAGGAAGATTGAGTTTGAGGCCAGCCTGGGGTCTTCAGTCTTTCCTGGCCACTAGAAGTTATCCTGTCCTACCTCTTCCTTCTATTCATGCTTCTAGTGAAATGCTTATTATGCACTTAATGTGTATCAAGCTTGATGCTAGGCACTGAAAACACCATGAAGAGAAAAGTGATGCAATCCCTGGTGAGGGAAGCTTCTTGCCTAGGATAGGAGACAGACTCACTAAACCTGCAGAATCGGCTGCTTAGAAGAGCTAGGAGAGCTCTGGGAGCTTCTGGCAGGGTGCCTCACCTGATCCAGAGAGGAGCTAACTCTGACACAAGAGTCACAGTTGATTAGCCAGTTGCCAAAGTGGAGGCAAGATGACCCAAGCAAAGAGAAGCAAAAGTAAAAGGGTCCAGAGATGAAGTATGGTACACCAGAGAGGTGGCAGACTTGTGTTGCCAAGGTAGATTACAGAGAGAACGTGGCAAGAGACAAAGCTAGAGTCCAGGAAGGGACCCGAGGTCTCTTGTCTCTTGTCCCTGTTTCAGGCTTTAAACATGATCCTTAAAGTAGTGAGTATCGTGGGGAAGGCAAGCAAGGAAGAGAGTATGGCATCCTGTGAAGAGCAAGGCCGAGGGTGTGTTTAGCACTATTCTGGCCCTGATGTGTGCAGTGTGGGTGCTGAACAGTAAGCACAGATACAGGAGGCTTAGATAGAGCCTGTCACGGTGCACAGGCAGCCAGAGGTAGGGCTGGCTCCGACTAGGGTATGACCTACAGCAACAGCAGCATGAAGTGAGATGGGCACCTGACAGGACCTCTGGAAGGTAGAAGCAGCAGTCCGTGGGGCTGACTGGAGAGCAGGAGAGGGAAGGGCTTATGTGTAGCCAGTCTGGGTTTTGGGATTGGGAAGATGGGGAATGCAGTAGTGCCTTTCTCTAGAAAGGAAATACCCCAGAAAAAGGGAAGGTTTTGAGAGGAGGGGGTGAGATCAGTGTTGGACCTCCTGAATTTGATGTTCTGGGAAGTCTGTGAGATGTACAGTAGCCATTTGGATCCCTCTTCCAGGGTCTGAGAAGCTCATTCTGAAGGGTCAGCCATGAGAATCACTGAAGTGATTACTTAAAATGTGGGAATAGAAGAGATTCCTGTGGAAGAGTATGTGGGCTTCTGGGAAAAGAAAAAAACTTAAGTTACCGTGATTGACAGCACCAGATTTAAGAGGCAGCAGTGAAAAACTCAGCCAGAGAAGTAGAAGGAAAGCTAGGGCTGTGTTCTCAGGGTGCTAAAGGAAAGCAGTGTTTAAAGAAGCAGGGAATGGGTGTGGTGTTCAGTATTACTCAGAAGCCAACAAGATAAAGGCTAGAAATGGGTCTGTTGGGTAGAGTCACAAAGGTTGTGGGTGGCACTTGAACACCATGTTAGAACTCATGGAGCAGAGCTTACTGTTTATGTTCTTGTATTTCACAGGTAAGGGAGAACCAGAGTTAACAGATGTCTTTAAATATTACTCAGTACAGTACTGTATGTACACTTCATTTTTTTATTTATGAGAAAGGGTCTCACTCTGTGGTCCAGCCTGGTCCTGAACTCACTTCAGAGCCCAGGCTGGCCTTGGACTCATGGCAATCCTCCTGTCTCAGCCTCCTGAGTGGTGGGGTTACAGGTGTGTGCCACCATACCCATCTTATGTGCTGCTGGGGAATTGAACTAGGGGCAAGTGCTTTAACCACTGAGCCATTTCTCCAGCCCTATATGTACACTTTGATGTGCATGTGAATCATTGAGGGATCTTGTGAAAGTGCAGGGCTGATTCAGTAGTTCAGGGTAGGGCCTGGGACTTTCATTTCTAACTCAATCCAAGTAGCAGCTGCCCAGGCGTGGACTACAATTCTGTTATGGTCTGATCTGGAATGTCCCCCAAAGCTTCATGTATTTGGATGTTGTGGATCACCTGGGGATTCTACATGCTATTAAATGGTGGGGCCTGGTCAGAAGGGGTGGATTATAGGTAAGTGGTGAAGCACATGTGTGTGTAGTAGATTATAGATTACAGGCATGTGGTAGATTAGGGGCATGTTGTGGATTATGGTTGTGTGACACATGACTAGGCATGTGATCTGAAAGAGGTGGATTGCTGGGGCTTAACCTGGAAGGGCAGGTCACTGGGATAGGACCGGAAGAGTATACTCTAGTTCCCTGCTTCCTCCCGCACTTGGCTTCTGTCTCTCATGCTGTGAACAGCTGAGCCTTCTACCATTACCAGCTGCCCATGAGTTGACTGTGACCTTGTGAAACTGTGGACTACCTTAAATCTTTCCTCTCTTAAGTTGTGGATGTCAGGTATTCTGTCCCAGCAACAAATAAGTAACTAAGACAATTTCCAAATGCAGGGGTCTAGGATCACTTCCTTGTGATGCTAGAGTTCCTTTGGTGGCATCTTTGACAAATGATCACTCAGCTTCTTGGAACACTAACAATGGAAAATCATTGAATAGCAAGATACTTCAGTAATTAGAATTGAGGTCTGCACTTGTAATTTCTTTTTAGTGGTCTTAATTTTGACTCTCTAAATGATCTGTAACAAGTGTTCATTACTCCTAAATTCTCTCTTCAATTTTATAAATTGCCTGTTAAAAGATGATTTTCTTATTTAATAATAGCTGCAGATGACACCTAATTTTAAGTGGCCATGTCCTGCTCTTGGGACATATTAAAATAGGTCTTTTTTCTCTAGATACTCTGTCAAACAAAGCCTTTCATATCTTGTACAGATTTTAATCTAAATACAGGCCTAATGATTTGAGCTCCTGGTCCTAGTATGAGTTACTGTTAAATCTTTTTTTTTTTTTTTTTTTTTGAGACAGGGTCTCGCTCTGTAGTACAGGCTGGTGTAGCCCAGACTGGCCTTGGACTGAGGATAATCTGCCTGCCCTAGCCTCCCTAGTTCTGGGATTACAGGCGGGTGCCACCACTCCTAGCTTTATATGTAGGGTGCTTGGGAATCAAAGTCAGGGCTTAACCACTATGCCATTCCTCTGGCCCCCACTATGAAATCTTGGTTTAGTTGGTCTGTATATTGTCAATTCCTCTCCAGTTTGGAAATCAAAATGTTAATGTGCATCTGTCTTCTTGCTTTTTTTTTTTCTTTTTGGCTATGTTCCTCTGATTAGGCATTGGTCAGACAACATGACCCAGGGTTAGCTCTTTGGCTGTTGTGCATATGTGAGAGGAATTTGATTCTTTTTTTACTATCTTACCTATTTTTTTTTTTTGAGACAGGGTCTCTCTCTGTAGTCCAGGCTGGTTCTGAGCTCACTTTGTAGCCCATACTGGTCTTGAACTCATGGCAATCCTCTTGTCTCAGCCTCCTGAGTGCTAAGATTACAGGCGTGCACCATGAATAGGTTATGTGGTGCTAGGGAATCGAACTTAGGTATTTAGTGCTTGCTAGGCAAGTGCTTTAACTGCTAAACTTTTCCTCCATCCCCGCCATCCTACCTATTATACAGTGTAGTTTAGTGAGCAAGGTTGCTTATCTGTTCTCTGACACCTTGCCCTCTCTGTATGTCATAGAGATTTCCTTAACAATTCCCAAAGACTAAATTTTTTTTTATAATTCCAAGGCTCAAACCAGGGTCTTACATATATTAGACAAGAGTTCTACCACTGATCTATATGTATCACCAGCACTCACAGAGTAAATTTTAAAATTTTCAAGCATATATTATGGACAAAATGCATGACGTGGCTTTGGACTAAGAGAATTCCACTTGCCTAACTGGGATTAAGTGTATCACAAAAGGTTTATGCCAGGAAAGACTGGTGTTAGAAGAGAGCATTTTTTCTTTTGTTATAGAATCTTCTCTGGATTTTCTTTTTCCACTTTTTTATATACAGAATGTTCCCTCTGCTTGCTTGTCATATCCATTTAGAATATTCTGGGTTGGTAGCTTGATAGCTGCATCACAGGCTGAGTTGTGTAACTTTTCAGGAATGTTACTTGAAGAAGCTTCCTTGTTCTTAGTTATTTTAATTCCTGAAATGGAAGTAGCATGTATGTATCTAGTTTTTAAAGGGAAGTGGCACACAGTTGTGCTTCTTCAGTTTCAAGTCTGGAATGCTCTCCTGGAAGGAATTTTTAAGAAACAGGAAGGAATACTGAGGCTCATGAAGTCTAAGGGTGTTTTTTTGTTTGTTTCAAGACAAGGTCTCCTCTGCAGTTCATGCTGGTCCTGAACTCACTATGTAGCCCAGGCTGGCCTTGGGTTCACAGCAATCCTCCTACCTCAGCCTCACAGATCCTGGGATTACAGGCATGTGCTACCACTCTCAGCTTCATGTGATGCTAGGGAGTCAGCTCAGGGCCTTGAGCTTGCTAGACAAGCATTTTAACCTCTGCATTATTCCTGCAGCCCAAGGCTGAGGTTTTTGTTTATGGAATTCCAGGGTTGGAAATTGCTTAGTGCTTTTTGTTTTTTGTTTTGTTTTTTTGTTTTGTTTTGTTTTGTTTTGTTTTGTTTTGTTTTTTTCACTTCAGCTATTGAGAGTGACCCAAGCTCAGACTGGTCGTTCCCTTAGTTCTTTATTGAGGCACAACTTTGTGCTTCACTCATAAGACTTACCTACAATGCCTGAACTCGTGACTCATTCTTGAGATAAGCCAGCTATCCAGAGAACTAAACCTTTTACTTAACTCTTACTATGGTTTGGATCTGGAATGTCCCCAAAGCTTCATTTATTGCCCTAGCGATGCAAGAGTAGCTAAGACAGTTCCCAAGTTATATGTGGGGTTGACAGCATTTCCAATTCACAGATGAGGGGGCTGAGAAATGTAGAAGTTGTTGCCACTAAATTACCTTGTGTGACTGGGCTGGAGGAATGGCTCAGCAGTTAAGGTGTTTGCATAGCAAGCAGTAAGTCAAGCACACTAAGCACCCAAGTTCGATTCCCCAGCACCACATAAGCCAGGTATGGTGGTGCTTGCCTGTAATCCCAGCACTCGGGAGACTGAGGCAGGTGGATTATCCTGCGTCTAAGGCCAGCCTTGGGCTCCACAGTGAGTTCAGGACCAGCCTGGACTACAGAGCGAGACCCTGTATCATAAATAAGTAAATTACCATGTGTGTTCCAAGAGATACCAGGTGCCGGTTGGTAGGGTTTACATACATGTGAAATGCTGCTTCGGTGATACTTTACTACTCAGTCTGTGGAGAATTTTAGAAGTAGGAAAAAGAGTTGGAGGACTAGCACCTGCCTAGAAAGCTCAAGGCCCTGGGTTTGATTCCTCAGCACCATGTAAAAATTAGCCTGGCATGGTAGCACATGCCTATAATCCCAGCACTTGGAAGGCTGGGGCAGAAAGATTGCTGTGAGTTCTAGTCCAGTGTGGGCTACATAGTGACTTAAGGACCAGCCTGGACCTTGTAGCTAGACCTTACCCTCTTCCCCCCACCAGAAGAAAGAAAAGAAATAGGAAAATATTCTGTAATTGCCCTTTTGTTTATAGGATTGGTTGCTCATCTAATGACCTTGGAGAGGATGATCCTATTGGCTGGTTTGAGCTAGAAGAAGAGTGGGATGAAGCAGATGTCAAGTTGCAGCAATGCAGAGTTGCCAAAGTAAGCATCAGTGAGTGTGGCCTTCGCTGTTTGGCAGCTCCCTCTTTCTTGCTGTGCTGGTTATGTACCAGCTATGTGCCAACATGGATCCTCAAGGAGTTCCTAGTCTAATGGGGGAGACAGATGTTTTAGACAGTGTGATAGAGGCTATGACGAAGTGAGATTCAGGGGTGGTGGAACCTACAGAAAGATTTAACCCAGCCTAGAATTTACAGGAGAAAGCTTCCTAGGAGAGGTGATGTAATGCGAACTGTTGGAGATTGAACAAGCCCTCATCTTCAGCCTGGCTGAGATGCACACAGGGAAGGGTATCTCAGGCTGAGAATACAGTACAACATCATAAGCATAAATGCAAAAGAGATATATTTCCCGGGCTAAGAAAGAAATGGTGATTATACTGCACTTAACTTCAAGTATAAATCTTAGACTTAAAAGAATTCAGGAATATCTTATGGTGTATGCACAGTAGGTGCTCAGTAAATATTTGTACAGTTGAATAGAAGTTTTGGAAGGGCCCTTGACAAAGGAGCCTTCACTGTAAGAAACAGTTTGCACTAAGTTGGACTTTGAAAATGGGCTTAGCTTTGAGAAGACAAGAATGTTTCCTGGACTCTCAGCATATGGTTTGCATGTATCATTAGTAGACTAGGAGCCAGTTCCTTTGGACATTGACTGTTTTCATCGCTTATCTGATTTAAATTTGTCAAAGAACAAACATATTTTTCTTACTCTTAACCTATTTTTGCCTTGAGGAACTCCATTTCTCTTATTATTCTTATGAAAACTTGCCTTTGTTATACATTTGTATAGTCTTTTTTCTCTTTGTTGTAGATACTGGACTTAAATTTTCCATCCCTTGTGCTGGACATAGTATTACCTAGTAAATTATTAAAATTTAGGGGACCTTCTTAGAAGCCCCCCAAACTTTATATTCTGGGATTCTGAATCCTTCTCTGGAAATCTCTCTTATCCTCCTAGTACTTGATGGTGAAGTTCCTGTGCACCCGCCAAGAGTCAGCAGAGCGCTTGGGAGTGCAGGGCTTGAGTGTCAGCGGGTATCTCCGGTCAGCAAGGGCAGAAGCGGAGCCCGGTGTCCTCTGTACCCACTGCAGAAAGGGGGCTGACAAGGTCTGTGGGGCCACCCTGCTTCTCAGGACCCTTCAGTTTATCCAGCAGCTTGCCCATGACCTGGTAAGGTTTCCTCAGTGGTTAGACTGAATTCCTTTAAGAAAAGTAAATGACAATGTTAAGAGAAATGAACATGAGCCAGTGAAACCCGGCCCTCCAGAAGCCTTGCTTGGCAGTGTGAATGAGTATGATATCATCACACACTGCCAAGGAGAATGGGCCTTTCCGGCTCTGGTCAGTTAAAGGTTCCTGACTTGCAGCCACTGTTGGGAGGTCTCCTGGGATAGATCTGCACACTTACCGTAACATTGGTTGCCCTCGGGAGAAAAACAAAACCACTTCATAGGATTTATGTCTTCTGTATTTCATATGAGAATTATTACTAAAGTCTAGATGAGCCGTATTTATTTACTAAACTTGCTAAAATGCTAGATTTTGAGGTTTTTTTTTTTTTAAGATTGTAGGCATTGGACCCAGGGCTTTGTGCATGCTAGGCAAGCACTCTGCCACTGACCTCTGTATCCCCAGCCTTTTTAAAATTTTTAATTTAATGTAATTTTGAGATAGGGTCTCACTGATTTGCCCAGGCTGGCCTCAAATTATGATCCCCCTGCCTTGTCCTTGCAAGAAGCTGAGGTTATAGGGAAGCTCCACTTCGCTGGCTTCATTTGTGTTTTTGATACTAACTTTTATAGTCATTAATAAAACACACGGACAACGCATTCAAAAGAATAGTCTTTCAGCTGTCACTACAGAGTACGTGGTATGTCTTAGGAATCCTAAGGAACCGCCTTGTGTGTATAGCAGTGAGTTGACCTTTACCCAATTCAGGACACATTCATTGGCTGGTGACTCAATATACATATGGCTTGCTGGGTCCTTGTTACATGAGATTCCCTGTCTCACAGAAAAGAACAAATAAGAGACAGAGGCTTAGTAATAGCAGAAGGGTACATGGGCTTAACAGGAAATGGCCAAAAGTAGTACAGTACAGTCCCAGAGATTAATCATCATCAAAGATTGACTTATTTTCCAAGTGTTTTATTGTGAAGACAGCCTTTGTGGACATCTATGTTAGTGTTTTGTGTACATATATCTTTGTAAATATGTATTATGTGTATATACATATATATATGTATACTATGTGTATATAGTACATACATACACATACTTTAAGATCTGTCACACTAAAAATAGTTGTTAGCATAAATTTTAGTGGTTAAATGTAAGTGTCAGTTGTATGGGCATTTTGTCTATATGGAGCCACCTCATCCATTCCTTAACAGAAGTAAGTGAGGCTTTATAATACTTTTCTAAATTCATTTTTTAAATTTTACTTTTTTTATCTTTGTAATTTTAGGTGCAACAGAAGGGAACTGGCTTAAGATATAAATCTTTTCTGGACTTCACGGGTCTTAATTTGCAGATCTTCTGGAACTTTTACAGTAAATTAAAGCAAAAGTAGGTCAGAATTTGTTATAAAGTGATAATCATAAAACTAAAAACACTGAACCTTGCTTTACTAAATATAACTTTTCTTCTTTATTTCTAGTAGTATACATTGTTCTGATTTGAAAGATTTGGTTATTATCGAAAGTAACACATATTTCTGTAAAAATATGTAGAAGGTGACTTACAAACATTTTCTTATTTGATTATCCTCACTACTATGGGGATAATCAGGTCAAGTATTATAGATGTACAGACTGAACATCCCTAATCCAGAAGTTCCAAATCTGAAACTTTTTGCATGCTGCAAATGGAAAATTCCACTCCTGACCTCGTGTGATAAATTGCAATCAAAAAACAGGTGTATTCAAAATATCATATCAAGTTTCCTTCAATGCAGTGTACATAAGGTATGCCTGAAACAAATGAATTTCATGTTTAGATCTGAGTTCCATCTTCCAGGATATCTTATTATTGTTACATAAATATTCTAAAATTGAAATAATTCTGAAATTTGAAACATTTCTAGCCCGAAAGCATTTTGATAAAAGATACTTAACTGGTATCCTCATTGTACAGATAAAGAAGCAGGCTCAGAAATGAGTTTCCTTTCCTACAGTGGGCAGTAAGGTGAGTCTGCATTTGCAGACTCTTAGCACCATGCTTTTTCTGTTCTGTACTCTCCCTCTTGCTCGGCTTTCTAAGAAGCTGCTGCCTAGAGGGCAGATCTTTGAAGAAAGCTATACGGACTTGGATGGTGAAAACAACTTGTCCTTTTGTTGTCTGATATTCTTCATCTTTCTGCAGCCCGAGGGAAGAATGCATCTGTGCTCAAACTCTGCTCCTGCAGCTCCTTCAGAGCTGCTTCTCAGTGCTACAGGGGGATGCACTGGCTGCCTCTGATGAGAAGCCTCCAACCCAGTCCCCTGAGGAAGTAGAGGCTGCTAAGGAGCTCTACACACACTTGTGTGATGGTGAGGACTTGGCTTGTCCCTTGAATGCTACTTGTGTTGGTGGTCCACCGGCCTCTTACTCAAAAGAAAAGGGGGTCCTCTGATCATATAGGTCGGAAAGGGCTCGCTGCTGTGGGAATCGAGCATTTCCTTTGATGCTTTTTGGATTATTCCCTAGCATTCAGGACTTTTCCCTTCATCCGCTGTTTTCTCTTCCACCTTGTTTGAAATACACAACTATGTTATGTTGAGGGGAATTACCATCGTACCTTTCAGCCTCAGCTCTTAATCAAGACACTGGGATGAGGCCCATAGATTTAGGGTGAGAGCTTGAAGTGCTAGCCCGAGGATGAAACATGTGTTACCATCTGATACTACTTTTGAGGCTTTGTCAAGGATCGAGAAACAGTGAACCAAAAAGTTGTTTATATAGGCTCTTAGTTAAATATAAACAAAAATAATTTCCCTATACTTCCTAGCCTGTACAAAAGCATTTTTTTGCTCTGGTATTAATCACAAAATAGAGAGTAGTAAGTTTGTAGGCCAGTTATTTATTATAAGTGAATAGATGGACTATACTAAACCTTAATTCATTATTCATTTTTATTAGTGGTAGATAGAGGGGATGAAGCCTCTGCATCTATGGAGATATTAAAGCAGGAAGTTAGGAACACCCTTCTCAATGGAGCTGCCATCTTCTTTCCTGATCGACAGACCCGGCGGAATCATCTCTTCACCATGATGGTAACTATTGTGTTATCTCAAAATATTGATCTCATTCTGGAAATCTGCTTCCAGGAAAGCAGTGGAGCATATCTAATAAGGATGAGATCTGTTAATCTTTATTTTCTTTGAATATGCTGTCAGTTTAATTTTCCAAATGTTTATTGATACTTTTATTTTGAGACCTGATCTCACTCTGCAGTTCAGGCTTGTTCTGAACTCAAAGTGTAGACCAATTAGAGCCTGAACACATAGCAGTCTTCCTGCTTTCTGGGTGCTGGGTTTATAGGCATGTGACACCACGCACTGCTTATGTGGTGCTGGAGAATTGAACTCAAGGCCTTATGCTTGGTAGGCAAGCGCTCTAACCGCTAGGCTACCCCTATGGCTTCTTGATATTGTATGCAGAACTCTGCATGATATTGAAGGACATGGCACTCTACTCAATCTTATCTGTGTTTATAACCTGTAGTTTCATGAAGGCAGTGTGGTCTCCACCTGTGTGACACATCTACAACCAAATTTTTTTCCTTTTCTAAATTGTGGGAAATTTAAAATGAGTACAAAAGTAGAGCAAGTAAATAGGGTAAGGAGTCCTTCCAGTGCCTGTGTGTCTGTCACCTAGCACCAATGATGATAAACTCAGGCCAGTCTTTTTCATCTGTCATGCACCTCACCTGCCACTCAGTATTTTTTGAAGTAAATCCCTGACATATTTCACTATAAGTATTTCAGACAGATTTGTAAAGAAAATATATGGCCTCAGGTGGTTCTTCTCACTTCCTATAACCCTTCCAACCATGTTACTTCAGACTTGGTACCAGGGTGAAAGGTGCTTTCATTATTTAGCAGCATTGAAGCATTATTTTACCGAGTAGAATATACTTTATGAGTGTGTTTGTGGGGAGGTGGTAGGAGGGACCCAACCCAAGGCCTTCACTGTGAATGGAATGTCCCATACAAAGATCTGTTCCATTGCTCTCCTGGAAGCAGTTACCTAAAAGCTTATTTTTTTTTGCCGGCATGTGTCTCACACAAGAAACAAAAGACAGGTGACATCTTAAATGACATTTCTATTAGCAGAGTAGCTCTCTTTCCCTTTGCCTTTCCATTCAGACTACAGTGGTGAGGTTCGGTTTTTTTCCTTCATATGATAATCAATTGAACAGCTCTGTTGATCTTTTATAGTGGTAAACGTTTTATTTACCCAGGTAATTGTATTCACTGTGACCACTATTTTTTTTTTTTTTTTTTTTTTTTTTTGAGACAAGGTCTCCCTCTGTAATCCAAACTGGTCCCGAACTCACTGGTGTAGCCCAAGCTGGCCTTGGACTCAGGGTAGTTCTCCAACCTCAGGTGCCTCAGTCTCCCTAGTACTGGGATTATAGGCATGTGCCACCACACCCAGCTTTATGTGGTGCTGAAGAATTGAACTCAGAGCCTTACACTTGCAGGACAAGCACTTTAACCACTGCCATTCCTTCAATCCCCGACCAGATCTCCTCTCTCCCCATTTTATTGATACGTATATATGTGATACATGATGTTTACATTAAACTTGAGTATTCTGTGCACATACATACTGTGTCAAAATTACAAATCCTTACCCTCTCCCTTTTTGAACTTTCCACACCCTCCTCCTCCCCACTAGTTCCCACTATCCCCCTCATTTAGTTCTATGAAATGACTGTAATCTGGGTTTCTCATATCAGAGAAACCATTCAATATTTGACCTTCCTTGTCTGACTCATTTCACTGAGCATGATTGCCTCAAGTTGCATCCATTTACCTACAAAAGCCTCTGTCTTTATAGACAAGTAGTATTCCATTGTGTACATATACTATTATGTATCCATTGGTCGGTTGGTGGGTACTTTGGTGTCTTCCACATTTTAACTTTTGTTAGTTGCTCTACTGTGAACATGGGTATACATGTATCTCTTTTATATGATGCTTTTAAGTCTTTTGGAAAAATTACAAGAAGAGGTATCACTGGATCAAAGGGAATATTTATTTTTCAGCCTCTTGAGGAATTTCCATACTGCCTTTCATCGTGGTTGCATTGGTTTACAATCCCACCAGTAGTATAAGAGGGTTCTTTTTTCCCTACGGCCTTGCCAGCATTGATGGTTGTTCTAGTTCTCAATATACACCATTTTCTTTGGGGTTGGATGGTATCTTAGAGCTGTTTTGATTTGCATTTCTTTAATGGCTAAGGATGTTGAACATATTTTCATGTATTTACTTGCCATTTGAATTTCTTCCTCTGAGAACTGGCCATTCATTTCCATTGCCCATTTTTTAATTGGGTCTTTGAATTTGAGGGGTCTGTTTTTCTTCAGTTCCTTGTATATTCTAGTTATTAGCCTTCTGTTTAGAATTATAGGTGAAAATTTCTTCCCATTCTGTTGGTTCTTTCTGCACTCTGATTGTAATTTCCTTTGCTGTGCAAGAACTTTTTATTTTAGAAAGTCCTTGCCTATACCTAGATCCTTTTTTTTTTTTTTTTTTTTTTTTTTTTTTTTTTTTTTTTTTTTTTTTTTTTTTTTTTTTTTTTTTTTTTTTTTTTTTTTTTTTTTTTTTTTTTTCCTGAGACAGGGTCTTGCTGCATAGCCCAGGTTGGTTCTGAACTCATTATGGAGCCCAGACTAGCCTTGGACTCATGTCAGTCCTCCGGTCTCCTCCTCCCAAGTGCCAAGATTACAGGCATACATCACCACACCTAGCTTATGTGGTGCTGGGGAATCAAATTTGGGTAGCACTTGACATAGTGCTTGCCAGGCAAGCGCTTTAACCACTGATCCATACATCCAGCCCCCCAGATCCTTTAAATTTTTGCCGATTAGTCTTTCAGGAAGTTCAGTGTTTCGGTTTTGATATCTGTATCTTTGGTCCACTTTGATTTGATTTTGGTGCATCATGATAGGTGTGTGTCTAGATCCACTCTTCTGCGTGTGGATATCCAATTTTCCATTTGTTAAAGAGACTCCCTTTTCCAGTGTATACTTGTGGCTCCTTCTTCATCATCAGTTGTGTTCCATTGGTCAGCCTGTCAGTTTTGTGCCAGCACCATATAGTTTTTATAACTGTTGCTTTGTCATATAACTTGATGTCAACCTGCCTTTGTCTTGCTAACTCAGGATTGTTTGGGCTATTCTAGGTGTGGCCACATTTTATCTCTCCCACTAACCTGTTCAAGGCACTACTCTGTGCCAGAAGTTACAGAATCCACTTCAGTGCCTTGTATATCAGTTGGTATTTAGTACCTTTAAGAAAAAATAATTTCTCCAGAGTAACCCAGTTATCCCAACAGAAGATCTGATTTCTATAGCTGTCACCAATGACTATAAACCTACAGGATAAAGAGAAAGCTTTGATCCTAGTTAAAAATAGAAAGCTCACAAGAAATATGCTGTGTCTCTGCCTTTTGCTCACTGGAGAGCATAGCCAGTGGGGGAGAGTATGCATCTCCTGGAGGTCTGCTTCCTGGACACTTGCCTTAGGTTTTCCCACAGAAGAGCTTGAGATGATATTTGGTGCTGCACTGGGATCACTTGCATCTTCTGCGCAGATGTTGGTTCAGTATCCTCTTAGGTCTGGGCCAGCTTTTAATTAAGTATTGTGAGGGATATTCTGACCCTGGCTTCCCCATATACACACATGAGAACAGTGGGTGGTGGTATGTCATGTCTGTGGTCTCTGGAATGTCATAGAATAGATTTTCTTAATATATACTTTTTGTTTTTGCAGAAGAATGTTGCAGAGCAGGAGCACAAGCTGTCCTTGCAGCTAACATTCCGTTCCCTCTGCACGTATTTTAGGTAAGTTTATACTTCTCTTCAGTTGTCAGATAGTTCAAGTCCTTGCAAAGTTGTTTCTTTGACTATCCCTTTTTTTGTCTTTTGGAGTTGTATTTCCCCAGCCCGAATAGAAAGCCCATATTCTGGAGTTAATTATTACTAGGCAAGAGTGATTAAAATGTGATTGAATGAATAATAGTCTTATTGAGAGCTTTACTCAAGTCCTAGTTGTTATAGAAGTACAGTTGAATCCTTTGAGAATATCTTTGAGCACTTCAGTTTCTAAGTGAGCTTTAAAGATGAAAACCAAAGCCAAAAGCATTCAGAGTCCTATATTCAGGGCTACAAACTGAACTGCATTAAAATCATTACAGAAGCCCAGAGTGATAGTTTGCAGAAGGAAGCATGGCAGAAAGGGAAGACTTGGAGATTTATAATGTTTTAATTACTAGATAAGTTAATGGAGCTGGGAATGTAGCTCAGTGATTAAAAGCACTTGCCCAGCAAGTATAAGGACCTGGGTTTAATTCCTCAGTGTCACGTAAGCTGGACAGAAGGATGTACGCCTGTATCCCTAGCACTTGGGAGCCCGAGGTAGGAGGATTACCATGTGTTCAAGGCCAGACTGGATACATATTGAGTTCAGGGCCAACCTGAACTATAGAGCGAGACTCTGTGTCAAAAAAAAAAAAAAAAAAAAAAAAGGAAATGGGCCTGTAGGCTGCAAGGCCTCATTGCTAAAAGAATAGGCTGTTGAAGGATGGACGGAATTAATTGCTCAGACAACTGCCTGCAAGTGAACTCTACCGGATATGGATATCAGACTTAGAGCTGCAAGGACAGCTTGTGTTCCTGCTCTGCGACATTCTTCTGCAAAACCAAAAAGTATAAAGTGCTTTTTTTTTTGAGACAGGGTCTCACTCTGTAGCCCACACTGGTCCTTAACTCACTATCTCACTGTGTAGTTATGTAGTCCATGCTAGCCTTGGACTCACAGCAGTCCTCCTGCCTCAGCCTCTCTAATGCTGGGATTACAGGCATGCACCCCCACGCCCAGTTTATGTGGTGCTTGGGAATCAGACTCAGGGCCTTGTGCTTACTAGGCAAGACCCCTGTGTCATTCCCTTAGCCCTGTATAAAATGCCTTCAGAATCAGATAATAAGGATGATGACAGAGCCCAGGGCCATCACAGGAAGAACATTTAATGATACAGGGAATCTTTAACTGGATTGTCAAATTAGGAGTCATGAGATTAATTATATTTTACATTATTCATCAAGATGATTTATTCAAGCTGGGCTTGGGGGCACACACCTGTAATCCCAGCACTCAGGACGCTGAGGCAAGCATATTGTCCTGAGTCCAAGGCCAGCCTGGGCTATACCAGTGAGTTCAGGACCAGCCTGGGCTATAGAGCGAGACCCTGTCTCAAAAAAATAAAAAAAGACATGATTTACTCATCACATTTATCCTGAGGATCTTTTCTGCAGTCTGGAAGATTTATGAGTCAGTACCTATGGACAGAGATTAGCAGAGTCCCAGAAGGGACCACTGTCTATCTTCCTGACCCAGGAGTTTTCCTGTCATTTTATAGAAATGACATTGATATTTATCTGGATTCTTTTTTTTGAAATCTTTCCTACCCTTCCTGCAAACATGTGCTGTGACTAGTCTGTATCCTTTCAGTGACAAAGATCCAGGCAGCCTTCTGCTTTTACCTGAGAGAAGCGACCTGGCTGACATGAACATCAGTGAAGTCTTGGCAGTCATGAACATCCTCCTTTCTGTGGCTGCGCGAGAGGTACCTTTGGCTCCCTCCCTGTCTTCTTTGCCCAATGCTTTTAAGGCACATGCTGGGACATTCACTGTGCCACCCTCCTAGCCTTCATTTGCGTAACTGCCATTTGTTACGTCACTGCCACACATGAGCACAGTGGTGTCTTAGCTAGCACCTGCAAACAGTTGAGGGGCCATTCTTACCTGCCCCTTGATAGTCATCAAGAACCAAAACCACACAAGCTCTTATTTATACCTTCTGCGAGAAGAGAAATTCCTTAACATGAAATATTTGTCATTTCACATACAGTATTCCGCTGGATTAGGATTACCTGGGATTTTTGACAGAAATTTGGATTTCCAGGTCCCAGCCTAATCTGTTGACTTAGAATCTCTAGAGATAGGCTTAAGAATATACAGTTTTCCAGGTGTAAAAGTTGTACTGTCTGCCCCAGTTAGCCATAGCTCATTCTAATCTGTTGCCTTTAAATCCAGCTACTGGGGAGTTTCAAGCAGGAGGGCCAAAAGTTTGAGGCCAGCCTGGGCAACCCTGTGAGACCCTGTCTCAAAGCAAATAAATGAAAAAGCACTGGGGATGTAGGTTAGTGGTAGCGCACTCTACCACTATGCTCTGGCACTGATTTAATCACCATTACCATGGAGGAGGGGGAAGAATGCATTTTTACCAAGTACTTCAAGACAGACCTGAAGAAATGGAACCCCTATAGTTGGGACCAAGAGCTACCTCTTTGGCTAACTATTGGAATAAGAGAATTAAAGATTTTATGGTGGGACAGTCCAAACCACATCCTTGAGCCAACATTGCCTTTATAAATACTCTTAACTATATATATATTTTTTACCACTGCTCTATTTTCTTCAGTCACATCAATGTTCTTTTGTTTTCTTTGTGTTTTTATTTTTCCCAGACTCTCCTCCCCCTCTCTGAGTCTTGCTTAAAATACCCATTTCAGCCTGTTGCTCATCAATATTTGCTGTCTGCCCTGGTTTAGCCATGGCTCATCCTAGTCTGTTGCTATGATTTCTCACACACTTACTTTCTCCTGGAGCTCATCTGAACTCTATATATTCTGCAAAGCCCTGAAGCCTGGTAAGGTCTTGTTTCCACCAGTCCCTTCCCTGCAGTCACATCTTCAGTGCCACTGTACAGAAAGAAGACTTCAGAGTCTCATCCATTTTCGTAGCTGCTGCTGAGACCTAGGCTATATAATTCTGAATCCTGTCTCCTTTCCACTTGACCACACTTGCTCTAAGATGTACGTGAAAGAATGCGGTGGAATTTGCCCAAGAAAATTTCTCATAGCAGTTACCACAAATGCTTGCTCTTCTTTCATTCACCTGTGATATGGAGGAAGTTATAGTGTTGTTGAACTTCCTAGGCCAGAGATCAATCAGCTATTTTCCTGGGGGTTGGAGAATGGCTCAACCACTCCTTTCAAGCACTAAGTACCTGACCTGAGTGAGTTTGATTCCCCAATACACATAAGTGTGCGTGGTGGTTCACACCTGTAATCCAAGCACTCAGGAGGCTGAGACAGGAGGATTGCCATGAGTCCAAGGCCAGCCTAGGCTCCATAGTGAGTTCAGGACCAGCCTGGGCTACAGAGCAAGACTCTGTCTCAAAAAAAAAAAAAAAAAAAAAAAAAAAA
>PVKB01004853.1:0-80994 GCA_004027205.1 Ctenodactylus gundi | reverse complement strand
CTGAACTCACTGAATAGCCCAGGCTGGCCTTGAATTCACAGCATCCTCCTACCTTAGCTGGGATTACAAGTGTGTACTACTCTGCCTGTCTTATATAGTGCTGGGGAATTAAACTCAAGGCCTTGCACTTGCTAGGCAAGCACTCTTAACAGTTGTGCTATTCCTCCAGCCCATTACCTTGTTTCAAGATAAAATTAAAGGGAAAAGAAGAAGGCTGAGGTTGTAGCTTAGTGGTAGGGCAGTTGTCTAGCATGTACACTGGGCTCAATCTCTGGTCACTTGTTAGTCACGGCACTGGGTTCAACCCCAGTACCAAAAAAAATTTTTATTATACAGAAGGGGTAGAGTTTAGGGGAAAAAATGTAAAGGTGGTCAAATTGTACCTACCATGAAAATTTTCTTCTTAGTTTATCAAATCAATGGTACCTATGGAATTCCCGCTATATGCAGGAGCCCAGTCTTGAGAACAGACAGATTGGGATCACACAGTTCTGACCATGCAGCAAGAACTGTCAGCAAGTGGCCATAAGGCCCTGGGAGTGTTGCGTAGGAGCACATCTCATTCTGTCTAGAGAGGTGGGAGAGAGGAATTGTAGTAAGGCTTTTTGGAGATGGTGCCAGAGTTCACTGTGAGCCCAAAATAAGACTAACCCATGCAGAGAAAAGGAAAGAGACATCACAGGTGGAGGGAGAGCTCATGCAGAGTCATATAGCAGATAGGGAAGAGTAGGTGTTTGAAGTGGGTGGCCTCTAAACACGCTGAGTTCATGGTTCTGGCCACTTTCAGTAAGCTCTGGCTCCACAGTCAGGAGCAGAGTCGTTGCTGGGGATTTGTAATCAGTAACAGATGGGTGAGAGTTGAAACCATGTATAATCATCTTTGAATTATCCCAAACGTCTTCAGTAAATGTACAGAAAATAATCAGCTAGTTAAGTAGGAAGGAGTGGCAAGGAGAAACTCAGGGAAGAGAGAAACTGGGGGAGGACAGAGATAGCTTTGGAGGAACAGCAGTCACAGAGCCTCTGGGGCTCATGAAAGTGCTTTGCTTTCCAGGGAATAGTGTAAGCTTATGGGAAGCAGTGTTCACAGCAGAAGGGGATGGACAGAGGACACCAAAACAGCAGCAGATGAAGGCAGCCTTTATTTCATTTATTTAGTTGCTTTAGACAGAGGTTTCACTATGTAATACAGATTCACCTTGAATTCTCTGTGTTCTCCAGGTTGGCCTTCAACTTGGGACCCTCCTATTTCATCCTCTCAAGTGCTAGGATTATAGGTATATACCACCACACTTGGTGAAGGCAGCTTTTTAAGATAAGATGTATGTAGGGTGTAGTGGTACATGCTTATAATTCCAGCACTTGGGAAGCTAAGGAAGAAGGATTGCCATTCGAGGCCAGCCTGGGCTATGTAGTAAGTTCAGGATCAGCCTACACTACAGAGCAAGATCTTGTATCAGAAAATAAATAAATAAATAATATAAAACGAGATGGACATGCAAAGGATTATGTGTGAGTAGATGTGTTAACAGAAACAAATCTGTTGAAAGACTAGAACATTACCAGTATCTTTGAAGTCCCATCTTCCCACATACTTGCCCTTTCAAAGCTCACCTGCCTGTGTCCTCACCAGACTCAACCACCACTCTGAAGTTTGTCATTTCCTTGTTTTACTTTCTAGTTATCCTTACAAAACATGTTTATTTTGCCTCATTTTGATTTTTAATAGAATCATGTATACAATCTGTGATATAATTTTTCACATAACAATGTTATGGGATTCATCATTGTTGATTTTTTTGTGCTGTTATTCACTGGTGCACAATAACTGCTTTATAAACATATTACCATTTATCCATTTTGCTTAGGAAGGATATTTGGGTTGTTCCAGCTTAGACTAATTAACTCTGTGACACTGCCAATATAAATATACCTCATGGCTCTGTGTGCAAGAGTTTGTCTCTTAAGGTCAGGCGGCCCTTCAAAGAGACCCCCAAGAGCAAAGATGATGGTTAGAGAGCCATAGAATGATGAAAGATTATTTTAAGGTGAGAGAGATTTGATTGCAGGCTTAGGAAGAAGCCAGAAAGAGAAGAGATAGGAAGATGTGAGGAACATATTTGCAGTTGGTTTCCTGAAGTATGGAGAAAAGTGACCTTAATAGGACAAAAACCATTTGTAAACAGGTTCTGAAGAGTTGCAGGGTGTGGGAGTTTTCATAATGATATATTTCTTGGTTTGCTTCTGGGTTGAAAGCTTATTCATGACTTTGTGTGCACAGTTGTGCAGAAGGTGTTTTTGTTTTTTTTGGTTTTTTTGTTTGTTTTGCCAGTGTCAGTTGCTTCTATGGAGAGGGCTCTTGGTTGTATTCTGTGAATAGTCCTGTTTGGACAATTTCTGTTTGTTTGTTTCCTTGCAGTGTGAGGTACTGATGCTCAGTGGAGCCCAAGGGGAGGCCAGCTCTGTGCTCTTCTCCCTGTTCTGGTCAGTGCAAGGCAGCCTGCTCTCTTGGTGTTACCTGCAGCTGAAGAGCACAGATTCTGGAGCCAAAGATCTTGCTGGAGACCTTATTGAAAAATGTGAGTGTCATTACAAGATTCATGAAAATAGACAGGGGTCTGGGTTTTGACTCTCTGAATATTCTTTAGTAACTCATATATCATATGTATATATTAGGGTTTTTATATTACAATTTATATCTGTGGGTTGTTTTGTTGTCTAAAAATAGAATTCTGTAGTATATTCTCTTGTTTAAAGTTTCCTGTCTCTTCTTTTTTAAAATTTCATCCTTTCACAGCCTAAACATTGCCCCTGAAATCCTACAGACCAGACGGATGGTATCTTGTTAGGAAAATCTATCATCTCTGTGTTAGTCAAGTTACTCAAAAAAGTCTTGAGCATTTAAAATATAAGGAAATATAAGGTGTCTGAGCACCACTGTGACCTTTGCCAAGTATTGAAAACACCCAGGTTTATATTCTGTCAACCCATCGAAGATTATAGGAAGCCCACAGGTTCTGAGAAATTTTGCTATTCAGGTCTGTCAGACTTGGTCTCAGTAGCCATGATATCTGCTGACAAACATACAGTGTTGGATCCTGCCACCTGCAGCTTAGTTTTTCAGATCAGTACCCCAAATGCATGGGTCCCTCATAGCCCAAAGGAAAGGGAAGAGTGGTGGCTTGGTCCATTGGCTATGTAACTTCACTTATAGAAGTGGTGTCTCCAGTTCATCAAAAAGTAGCAAAGACAAAAAACATACTCTAAAAAGTAATGTTTTGCTGAAATTTGCATGCTTTTGCTTCAGAGAAAAACATCTGGATGGCACTTACTAGCCTTTCATTGTGGAATCCTCCTACATACAGCTGTGATCCTCTCCAGTTTTGTCCTTGGTGACACCTAAGCAAGTGATGTTTCCACCTTTTAAAATACAACTATCTATCTTTTTTTTTTTTTTGAGACAGGGTCTCGCTGTGTAGTCTAGGCTGGTTCTGAACTTATTATGTAGCCCAGGCTGGGTTCATATTCACAGCAGTCCTCCTGCTTCAGCCTCCCAAGTGCTAGGATTACAAGCATGTACCATCATGCCCAGTTTTATGACTATCTTCTTTATGTTTTATAGATGTGGTGCAATTTTTGACAAGCACGAAGGTGATTTTGGAATCTCTTTTGTCACAGTACAGTGGTAAAACTGTAGTAGAAAAATTGTGTAATTCGGTGTTTTCAATGGCAGCTCGCCAACTGGTAAGGAAAGGAGCATCTATAAGAGTGTGGGGGGCTGGTTATCAGCAGCCCGGTCACACAATCTGGGGTGGACACCAGCTACTTTGTTCTTCTCTCACTAGATCATTTTCCTGCTGGACTTCTGCACTTTAGACATTCCACACTGCACACTCTTGAGAGAGTTCAGTACCCTCACTGAGCTATTGAAGAAGCTCTGTAGTGACCCTGAAGGGGGACTGACCAAGGTAATGGATTGGCACCTGTATCTGTGTTATCTCATTCTGAATGGAGCACACCACTGGCTGCAAATTACACAAACAGATGGCCTCTAGGTGGAAGTTTTATTAGTGATTTTGCCAGTGAGGATGATAAATGCTGTTCATGTTAACTTGTTGGAACATTAGAAAGGTGACACAGAGAGGAAGTTGTAGAATACAGTCATTTTATAGCATGTGAAAGCACATCAAATCCATGTTAAGTTAATAACCAGATTGCAGTCTAGAAGAGAAAATGTATGTTGAACGTCAAATCAGATTTTGTATTTAAAAGAACTGTCTTTCTTAATTTTACAGAGCACCATGTTTTCTCATAGTCTTAACAACAACCCAGTGGCAGTAGAAGGAGCAAACATATTTAACAGATTAAAGATGGGGTGAGAGAGGAAGAAAGTGGTTGCCATCTTGCCAAGCCCCCAAGCAGGAACATAAGACCTTTAAACTCCCAATTCAGTGTTTTGTTTAGTTTTGTTTTGTTTTCCTACTGAAAATTCATATGAGTAGTGACTGGTAAGAGAGAACTCTGGTCTGGGAGTATTCCTCAATGGTAGTTTACTTGCCTAGCATGTATGAGGCTATAGGTTGAAATCCCACCACTACAAAAAATAAAAATTGTCATAGCTGAAAAATGAAAGCTGGTCACAGATTCCCTGTAGTATAGCAAGAGCACGTGTCTGCAGTGCTGAAGGATAGATGTCTGCTGATCTCTGCATTGGCAGGAAGGTCATGTGTGTGTGTCTTAGTCTATACAGTGAGTAGTTGGTTCAGGGTTGTCAGAGCCTTTCCATCTGCAGTCCAGATAGAGAAATAGTCCATTGCATGTGGCTAGGTGTGAAGTGGGAGCACCGTTTTTTCCTGACTCATTTGTTCTCCAGCTGGATGTAGAGACTTGGCAGCAAGAGCAGCCTGTGGTGCTGCATACATGGACCAAGGAGTCAGCCCACAACTATGAAAACAACTGCCACGACGTGTGTGTCTTTGTTAGCCCAGGGGCAACCTATTTTGAGGTGGAATTTGATGAGAGATGTGAGACTGAAAAAAGGTGAGACTCATACGTCCTTTTTTCCCCAAGCCACAAGGTATTGAAAATGAGAGAAGAAAATGAATAGCAATTATTCTTTCACAGGTATGATTATCTGGAATTTACCGACTCTAGAGGTGGGAAAACACGATATGACACGAAAGTTGGCACTTATAAATGGCCCAAGGTGAGTGGTAGTCCCAGAAAGAGAGGGAATACTTGCTTGTGTGGCTGTTCTCCTTATCAAACCTCAGGCATTGAAGACACAGTCTTTGAAGAGCAGCATTTAGGTTTCACTTTGGGAAGAGGAGGGATTACAGTAGAGTTCAACAAGCCACCACGTGGCACTTGTTTTGTAAATAAAAGTTTCTGGGACACAACCAAGCCCTTTTGTTTTTCAGAGCCGAGTGGTCACAATAGAGACTATGTGCCCTGCAAAATCTAAAATATTGGCTATCTGGTTCTTTATAGGAGAGGTTTACCAGACCCGGTCTCTGTCAGCACTGACCAGGACAAATGACAAATTGTCACTCTTAGCAGGAAGGGCCGTTGGGTCCAGGAGGAGCGCATGGCTGTGGTGGAAGCCAGGAGACCAGATCACAGCTAGTCTATTTGACTTTTGGGCTGGAGATAATCAGCAACCTCAGACTGCTCACCTCTCTACTGCTGGGGTCTTCTTTGGAAGTGATCTCTGATTGTGTAGGTAGTGGATAGATGGCCATCCAAGGTTCAGAAAGTTGAGTAGCAGTTTTCTGACATTCTTCTTCATGAGTGCAGTTGTAAATTTTGCATCTCAGTCACATCTTGGTACATTTCTCCTTTAGCATTTTTGGACTGTAGAAATAGAGGCCGCCTTTAAATTTAGGTGTTTTGAATCACAAAAAGCACACTTACTTCTAAAATGCTGCCTCCTGACATCTGTTTTACCACATGACTTTTGTTTGTCTCTAGAAAGTGACCTTTAAGGATGGTCCTCGGTTGCAGTTCCTCTTTCACTCAGACAGCAGCAACAATGAGTGGGGCTACAAATTTACTGTCACTGCCTATGGCCTGCCTGATGTCGCAGTATCTTGGGGGCTGGATTTACAACTTCTTGTCTCCCGGCTGATGGGGCGCCTTGCCTCCCAGTGCATGGCTCTCAAGTCTGTGCATCGTAAGTCCACGGCTCTCCCTCTTTTTCCCCCTACAGCTATATTGAAGAGTGAGGTCATATTTCTCTAGTAGCTCTTCCCCTGTTCTTTCAGTGTCCTTGAAACCAAATCAGAAGAGATTGTCCACTAACACCATTGTCATAAGTTTCTTGACTCAAGCTTGGGACCATATCACAGAGACTACCGTGGATTTGCTTTATCTATGGGAGACCGGGGGGCAGGGGAGGGAGGGGGAAGAGAGACATTTTTCAGTTGCATAATAACCTTTTTTTTAACAGTAGAATTAGGTGTGCTCCGATCAGAAGGCAGAAATATACTAGAATAAATCACTTGTATATCTTCTAAATAAGAGAATACTTATATAAACATATGGAGATATGTGAATATGGACTTTTTCTTTATTCAGTTTACTGTTAAATTCTTTCAAGGAAGAAGAGTTATAAACCTTTCTTGAGTATTATATTTTTATATAATTTCTTGAGTTTTTCCAAGTAAAATATAGAAAAATTATATATTAGAAAAAGAAAACAAAAGTAGGATCATCCTTAATCCTAACATCCGGAGACAGCTATTAACATTTTTTAAATTTCCACCTAGTCTTTATTTCTGTAACTAAGTGGCCTCCTCTTATTACCTAGAGATGACTCATAGTGTGTTTCAGTTTTCTAGATAGATTGGTCATTTCAAAGGTATCTTATAGCTGAAGTTACCACACAGAGCTGCTAGTTTATGGTTTGGGTTCCACTGTGATGTCTCTTTATGAGGCATTACAGTTTCATTCTGTGAAATACTCGTAAATTTTTCGTTTCAAAGTTCCATTTTTCAGTTCAGAAAGCCTCAATGTATGAAGGAAAAGTAGAACTCTCTTAAGCCTCTTTCTCTTTGCAGAGTTAGGAAGTAACATGGCAGTACCACAGGCAAAAATGGCTTCAGTCCTGAACTCCCCCTTGTGGAAACCTGTCTTCAGGCATCAGATTTGTCCAGAGTTGGAATTAGAACCAAGCTGGCCCACTCACCCACAACAGGATGGGAAGGAGGTATTCATTCTTCTGTCATCTTTCTACCTGGGTAGAAACTGATTGTAGGCTTTTGTGTTTGTGTTTTATCACCTCAATTAAACTATTAGCTCCCGAGGCAGAAACTGTCCTTTGTTACTTCCACTGTGCACAGGGACAGTGCTCAGTGAGTGTTCCAAATGTGCAGTGACTATCCCTGCAGTGAAATCTGATGGTGCTCAATAAATCTCACTTAATGGCATTACCAAGCAAACAAGTGGAGTCTACTTCTAGTGCCTGCTGAGTCGCACTTTAGAGTAAAGGGTCTGTTCTGTCTTTTGTTCTCCATAGAACTGTAGCACTTTGTTTAGGTGTACAGTGTTTTAGAAACTGAGTTTGCCCACTGTCACTTCTTGTATCTTCTTCCCTCTTCTTCTGTTTTGTTTCTCCTCTTCCTTCTTTCTCTCCCTACTTTTTTTCAAGTTACCCCATCGTTAGATGCTAAATCCAGCAGCTCTTCCTCCATTTCTGTTCTGTTACCTCTCTGGTAAGTCTGGATCCTTCAGACACTCCCTTCTTCTGAGCCCGTGATAGCCTGCTCTCTTCTTTTCCATCTGACTGCTCTGTCTGCCTCCTTTGTTGGCTTTTACTATTCCTCCAGCTATAAAAATTAGATTTCATTCAGGCATCCTCTCCTTTCCTGCAGCCCACCAAGATGTTATCCTTTCTGCTGTCTTTTATTGTCCCATTTGTGGGAATAATTCCTAAATACCAGTTTTCAGCCCTGATTCATTTCCCAGAATGTATCTCCATCTTCTAGTTAGACGTTTCCATTTTAATGTCCTGACTCCTGTGAACTCCGAAGTGTAAAAGCAGAAATTTTGTCCAACTGACTGCTCACTTCTGTTACAATCATTATTTGCCCAGGCCTCGAGCCATTGCTCCCACATGTCCCCTTTATCCCTGCCTGCTCTTGCCAGTCCTGTTCGGTCAGTTGCAAGCCCTGTGGATTCTTCGTTGTGATGTCCACCTCTGTCTTTACTGTGTCTCTCTTTATCCACGCCATCATCTCACACCTACAGTATCACATTGATACTTACCAAGGTTTTTTTTTTTTTTTTTTTTTAACCACTGCCTTATCTTGTCACTTCACTGCCAAGCACCATTAATGGCTCCCTGTTGCCCACAGGGTGAAGTCTAAACTCCTCAGTGTGACAGTCAAGGCTCTCTGCAGTCTCCTTTCACCTTACCTATCTGACTCTAGTTCCCACCACTCCCCAGCTGAGACTTCAGGCCAGGTCAGTCTTCCCACTGACTCTTCACCCCTGCTAATGGTTGTGTCCTTCAGGGACAAGCCTTCCTGTCCTTCAGAGTCCAACCCTAAGTCTATGTCGACAGGATACTTAATTATTTTAACTCCCCAGGAACATTCTTCTTTGAATTCTCAGCACTGGATGTTCCCTCTAGGCATTTGCACTGGGTATTCTTTTGCTTTATGATAGTGCTAGCTTTAATGCTTTTAATGTTTTATTTATGTTCATCTTTTTAAAAAACCTATACATCTGTCTGGTTTCCTTAAAATGTACTTAAACTTCTTGAGAGTATGTACTACGTTGTATACTTGTGCTTTAGATGAGTAGATGCTTAGTAAATTTTATTTTTTGAATGAATGTGTTAAACATGATGGGGTTTTTCTCTTCTTCTCAGATTAAGGACATCCCTGACGATTCCTGTCGCCGTTTTCTCCTTGACTTTGCCCAGTCAGAGCCTGCTCAGAACTTCTGTGGGCCATATTCAGAACTTTTCAAAGGATTCATACAGGCATGTAGAAAACAGGCCCCAAAGACAGATATAGTTGCTGGTTCCACTATTGATCAAGCTGTGAACGCCACCTTTGCTGCTCTGGTGTATCGCACTCCAGACTTATATGAGAAGCTGCAAAAATATGGTAACTTATATTACAGGGAATATGTTTGATCTGAAGGCTAATTACTAAGCTTTGAGAAGGCGTTTTAAGTAAAAATTTAGCAATAGTTGAAAAATATGAACATATTTCTACAGCCATAAACTTCATCTTATGTCTACCTTGCCAATCAAAATATTCAGACCAATTCATAGCAGATTGTAATGTGTGACAGGTAGCCTTGAGTTTCCAAATTAGCAGAAACTTTGTCTTTATCCAGAACTCTCATGAAAAACTGCCAAAAAATTTGATGGAATAAAACTTTAACAGGTCAAATTCCATTGCAGAAACTCAGAAGCTGTGCAGCTTCAGGTTAATCAGACAGCCTTTCTGTAAAGTTGGTTTAGAATCTCTTTGCTCTAACAGTCCAAGAAATTCCATTTAAGACCACAGATGTTTGTTATTGAATGTGCTGATAACATACATGTAGAAAGAGAAAAATGTCAGAATTAATCCTCTCTTTAGCATGCAGCTTCCTATGGCATCATCCTGCCAGGCTTGCTTTGTGGAAAACTGTCCCTTGCCATTTCTTTTCCTCATGTCTCCCAGGAGTGCCATCTCTGTGTGGAGAATGCATATATAGCCTGTAGCCTACGAAACAGGATCCACAAGGAAGGAGACTCTATACTCACACTCATTCACTGAATAAGTATTTAAAACCTGACCTAAAGATAAGGTAGAGATTTTCCCAAGCACTGTGTCAGGGAATGTGTTCTTTCCAGTCCATGTGAAATAAGCAAAAATAGATCTTCCTTGCATTGGAGTCGGTAATTGACTGTTACCTCTGGTATTATTATGATTAATATTATCAACACAGTCTATATTGGTCCGTCCTTTAGATCTCACCTTTCAGGGTTTATTTCCCAATTGTATAAGCATCTCAATTATTCCTCAAGTCATAATGCCTCCTTTAAAAAACCACTCAAGTAAACAAGACCACGTTAAGACAGGACTAATTTATGGAAACAGATGTCATATGGGGGAATATATCTCTACTGAGTTATGGGGACTAGGAGTAACCTAAATTTTGGGGGGGGGGGAAGGAAAAAAGAAATTACAAATAATAGTAAAAAATCTAGACTATCTTCGTTACTTGAGATTTACATTTTGGTAGAGGAACAAAAGTCTTGTGGGTTAAAAGCTGGCAAAGAAAGGATTTCCTGCTGGGAGAAACTGCAGACTTGCATATATGTTTGCAGTAGAGAAACTGCAGTCAAATTTGGAACCAAGAAATACTTGTCTGTTGTACGTGTTGTTTCTAGAATACCTGCCTTTGTAAGTGTGAAGTGGCACATTTTTTTTCCTGTCACAGGTGTCATAAGTAAGGGCTCTTCATGAGTTCTGAGCTATGTTGAGAATGGTATTTGTCTAGCTAATTGTCTCCATGTTATGTAAAACTGGTTATTTTGAACTCTGGTTCCTTAATTCCATGGTATCGTAGTAGGAACTCTTGATTTGGAAGTGCAAGCAAGTCTTCCTACTAAAGTAAGCTTTATGAGGCCAGAGACCAAGTCTTCTTCACAGCACTGTATCCCAGTGCCTTGTGTAAGCCTCATAGGTCATATTTTTTTATTGGGTCATTATTTGTATACTTACAAATATGGTACTCATTTATGTAGCAACTTGCAAAGTACATAACAGCTTCAATTATGACAAGTTAACTGATAATTTTCCTGTCCTAAAAAGTCTCTCTTACCATCTCCAAAAAGTGTCAGGAGGATTTTTTCTGTATTTTGGGAGGTTCAGAGCACACTTTGTGCTTAATGCTGTAGTAGTGATTTGTGTTGACGGAATGTAATCTTCCTCTCACCTTCTTTCCCTAGTAAACAGTAGGGGCAAGATAGTCCTGAGTGAAGACTTTGCACAAGTATATTCCTTGGCAGATGGGATTCGAATATGGATGGTAAGAGCTTCCTTATCATGCAGTTTTGATATATTTTAAGTTTTCTTACTCTTATATCATAGAATTAAGGTAAGAAATTTTCTTCTCAAGAATATAACTTGAGGAATTTTTTAAAAACAAAACTTTAGGGCTGGAGGAATGGTTTAGCAGTTAAAGTGCTTGCCAGGCAAGTGCTATGTAAAGTGCTAAGTACCCAAATTGTCAAGTGCTAAGTACCCAAGTTCAATTCCCCAGCAGCACCACATAAGCTGGGTGTGGTGGCACATGTCTATAATCCCACTTGTAATCCCAGCAGTTGGAGGCTTAGGCAGGAGGATTACCATAAGCTTAAGGCGAGCCTGGGCTCTCTAGTGAGTTCAGGACCAGCCTAGGCTATACAGTAAGACCTTGTCTCAAAAAAAAAAAAAAATTAATGTCATGAATAGATACAAAGTAATTTAGAGCCACTGAAATCCTAATTTGGTAACTGTTGAAAATGCTTAGCATAAACAGAATTTAGTTGAGCCTTTTTATGTCTTTCAGTAACCCCATAAGCCACTCTGTGTACTCTTTCTACAGGGAGGAAACACATTTCTTTCTAAACTAGGCCACCATTGAGATGTTTAGGAAGAGGACAGGCCTCTAGTCTGCATCTTATGAAAAAAAAAAAGTCCGGCAGTATTGTGTGAAAGCAGTCATCTGGGTGAACCAAATGTCCATCAGGAGAAATGATAAGAAATTGTACATTATTACACTGCATTTCTTTCTCTTTTTCTTTTTCTTTTCTTTTTATTTATTTTTTTTTTTTGAGAGAGGGTCTTACTCTGTAGTCCAGGCTGATTGTGAACTCACTATGTAGCCCAGGCTGGCTTTGGACTCAGGATAACCCCCCTGCCTCAGCCTCCCCAGTGCTGAGATTACAGGCATGTGCCACCACACCCAGTTTATGTGGTTCTGGGAAACAGAACTCGGGTACTTAGTGCTCATGTTAGTGCTTGTGTAGCACTTGCTAACAAGCGCTTTAACCGCTGAGTTATATACCTCCAGCCCTAACATAACATTTCATTGTAACAATGATATCATAGTGTATCACAGTAAAAGTGAATAAACTAGAGATTCATGTACCAAAATGGATGACTCTCACAGGAGTAATGATGAGCACAAAAAAGTTGCAAAATACAGAACTGTGATAATCATATAAAATTGTAATATAGTGCTGGGGGAGTAGCTCAGCAATTCAGGTGCTTGCCTATCAAGAGCGAGGCCCTCGGTTCAGTTCCCTGGTACCACATAAGCTGGGCATGGTAGCATATGCCCGTAATCCCAATATTTGGAAGACTGAGGCAGGAGGACCTCCATGAGTTTAAGGCCAGCCTGGTCTATGTAGCAATCTCAGGACCAGCCTGGACTATAAAATAAGACCTGTCTCAAAAAAAAAAAAAAAAAAAAAAAAAACACCCAGCTTTGTTTCGTGCTGGGCCTTACGATTGCAAGACAGGTGCTTTAACTGTGTGCCATTTCTCTAGCCCTATTTACTTGTGTCTTAAATACTGCATAGTAATTAAGAAAAAAAATATTTAACTCAGTAGACAACATAATGAAATTGAAAGCAGAATTAACTATAAATCTTAGTAGTTAGATGAGAGTGGTTTCTGTAATTGAGATATTATAATCTATAGGACTTTGTGATTGAAATGAGTGATGAACAGGAGAAGGAATGTGGAATAGTGACACGTTACTGGTGGGGAACTTGCTGGATAGGAAAGGTGCTGACCAAGATAGGAAAAGTGATCTTGAACCTAGGGGAGAGAAGGTAAGTGTACTTTGGATTTGTTATCTGAGACATCTAGTTAGAAAATTAATTAAAGTCATTTTAAGTGGCTGTTGCTTCACAGAAATGTCAAGGCAGAGATAAGGATAAGCACAAGTCATTTGTAAAATTCTTTTTTTTAAAAATACTGTTTTATCCAAGAACAAATGCCTTGACAGAAGCCACAGTGCTAGAACATGGTTAGTGCCTAATATGTACTGGGTAGATAGAGACCAACGTGAACCAGATCTTTCAGAAGAACCTTCTGTTTGTTTGTTTGTTTGTTTGTTTGTTTGTTTGTTTGTTTGTTTGTTTGAGGCAAGGTATTCCTCTGCGGTCCAGGCTGGTCCTGAGTTCACTGTGTAGCCCAGGTTGTCCTTGAACTCAAGGCAATACTTCTGCCTTAGCCTCCTGAGTGCTAGAATTACAGGCATATGCCACTACACCCAGCTTATGTGGTACTGGGGAATCGAACTCAGGACCTTATTCTTTCTAGGCAAGTGCTTTAACCACTGTGCTATATACTACAGCCTCTCTCAGAAGAATCTAAAAGGTATTGTCCACAAAATGGCAGCAGAAGAATCAGAAGAATGTGTTGACAGAGAAACCAAGGCACTAGTAAAATTTAGTGGGGGAAAAAAAGTGCTTCAGGAAGTCAGCTTCCATATGCAGTTTAAGTGAAGAGGCTTAGCATTTGACAAGGCACTCTGTTGATTCACTTCTGCTTTAGACTAGGACAGACAGCTGATAGTTGGGCAAGATGCCAGCCTTCTCTTTGAAAACTTTCATGTATCACACGTGTCTTTTGCCTGGGCTGTCAGTACTGTAGCCCCTGCTGTGACCCATGCCTGGGCTGCCCTTAAGAGCATGTTTCTCTTCCTAGAAATTTCATCATCATTTAGAGTCTCCCTCATTCAAAGTAGAATAGAGATTAAATTTTGGTCCAGCTTCTGCAACAAGCTACATATATGGCCCTAGCAAGATGTTTCATTTCTACAGTGCTGTAGAGCTCACCTTCTTTGTCTATGATGGGCTTTAGAAAAGGCTCCTCCAAACCCCAGTGTTCTGGATTTTTTAAAGTAATAAAGTCATATGTGGAACCCCTCCCAAATAGCGCATAGTTGAGAAGTGGGTAGTATTGCAGATAGGCCTTTTGACAGATTCAAAGCCTGGGATACTGCTAGTATAATCAAAAATAACCTATTCCTTTCTCCCCAGCAGCTGGACAATAGCTATAAAGTCCTTCGTGATTTCAGGAAGGGGAGGTGATATGTAAATTTAATAAATAAAATTATTCCAGTTCTGTGTGCTTTTGAAATAGTTTGCTGTGTTGCCCCTTCATGCCCTGTCTGGACAGCTTAATCATGTGGCTCAAATCCTCTTCTAGTTAGAGATAAAGCAGAAGTCCCTAATGAGCCTGGGCAATGAGGCAGAAGAAAAACATGGCTCAGAAGCTGCTGAGGCAAATCCGGAAACCGTGGGTGAGTACACAAACACTGCCGTAGTCACTAGGCCTTTGTTTTTCCTTGTGGAACCTAGGGAACTGGCACCCTGCCTCCTGGGTTATCCTCACTGAGGCCTGTGGACCTAGGAAAGTAAGAAAAGTACTAACTTTGGTTTCCAGGGATGTATCACAGATAGTTGTTTCCCCGACATACTTCAAGTAGAGAAGCTTTCTAACTCCTTCCCTGAAGTTGCATCAGGAACCTTTTTTCTTTTTTTAAGACTCTGTAGCCCAGGCTTTTCCTGAACTCCCTATGAAACCCAGGCTGGCCTTGGACTCATGGCAATCCTCCTGCCTCAGCCTCCCAAGTGCTGGGATTACAGGTGTGCACCACCATGCCTGGCTTTGTACCACATCTTCTTTATCCAGTCACCTGCACTCGGTCATATTGGCTTTCAAGATTTGCCTATTATAAATTGTGCTGCTATAAACATGGGTGTGCATGTTATCACTATAGTATCACTTGAACTCTTTTGGAAAGATAACCCAGAAGAGGTATCATTAGGTCAGATGGGATGTCCATGTTCACTTTTCTGAGGAGTCTCCACACTGCTCTGCATAGTGGTTGTACCAGTTTGCAGTCCCACCAACAATGTAGGAGGGTCCCTTTTTTCTTACAGGTTCTCCAACATTCGTTATTTTTAGAGTTCTTAATACCAGCTATTTTTCCTGGCTTTAGATAGAACCTCAGTGTTGTTTCAATTTGCATTTTTCTAATGGCTAAATATGTTGAACATTTTTTCATGTATTTATTGGCCATTTGGACTTCTTCTGAGAACTATTTATTCATTTCAGATTCACATTTTTGATTGGGTCCTTTATTTTAGAGAGTCTAATTTTTTTAGTTCTCTGTATATTCTTAATATTTCTATCTGAAGAGAGCTGGCAAATATTTTTTCCTATTCTTTGGGTGCTCTCTTCACTCTTGATTGTTTCCTTTGCTGTGCAAAAGCTTTTTAATTTCATACAGTCCCAGTTGTCAGTTCTTGGTGTTATCACTTGTACTTTGGGTGCTTTATTGAGAATGTTCTTGCATACACCTCTGTCTTCAAGGATTTTGCTTACTTTTTATTCCAACAAGTTTAGTGGTTTTTTTTTTTTTTAATGTCTTATGTCTTTGATCTATTCTGATTTGATTTTGGTGTAAGGTGAAAGTTGTGGGTCTAGTTTTATTCTTCTGCATGTGGTTACCCAGTTTGTTAAATAGCACTATTTGTTAAAGAGGCAATCTTTACTCCAGTATATATTATTGGCCCCTTTGTCAGTGATCAGATGGCTGAAGGTGCTCAGGAATGTTTGGGCATCCTCAGTTCTATTCCATTGATCCACCTGTCTATTTTTGTGCTAATACCGTGTCGTTTTTATCACTGTTGCTGTGTAATATAATTTTATATCTGGTATTATGATGCCTTCCGCTTTTGTTTTGTTGATGAGGATTATTTTGGCTCTTCTTAGCCTCTTGTGGTTCCATATAAATTTTCGGGTCATTTTTTCTAGCTCTGTAAAAAAAAAAAAAAAAAAAAAGCTGTTGGTATCTTGATTGGGATTGCATTGAATCTATGTACCAGTTTAGTTAGTTATGGCCATTTTGACAATGTTGGTTCTGTCTGTCCCAGAACAGAGGATGCCTTTCCATCTTCTAAAATTCTCTTGGATTTCTTTTTT
The DNA here is from genome assembly GCA_004027205.1 of Ctenodactylus gundi. Taxonomy (NCBI): domain Eukaryota; kingdom Metazoa; phylum Chordata; class Mammalia; order Rodentia; family Ctenodactylidae; genus Ctenodactylus; species Ctenodactylus gundi. The sequence goes on along the minus strand of PVKB01004853.1, from coordinate 65,005 downwards.
CAGAGTACTTTAGTTCTCAGTGTAGAGGTACTTCAGTTGCTTTGTTGGCTTGATTCCTGGGTATTTCATTGTTTTGAAAGTGCCTGTGAGTGGAGTTGTTTTTCTGATCTCTTTCTGTTTTCACTTTTGCCGTAGAGGAATGCTACTGATTTTTTTGTATCCTGCAACTTGGCTGAATTTGTTTATTAGGCCAAAGAGTCTTCTGGTAGAGTTTCTGGGATCCTGTATTTAAAGAATCATGTCATCTGCAAATAAGAATAATTTGACTTCTTCCTTTCCTATGCTTATTTTCTTTATTCTAGTCTCTTGCCTGATAGCTTTGGCTCAGATTTTGAGCAGTATGTTAAATAGGAGTGAGTGGACACTCTTGTTCCTGATTTGAGGGGAAATGCTTTCAGTTTTTCCCTCATTTAGGATGATGTTGGCTGTAGGATTGTCATGAATTGCTTTTATCAGCTTCAGGTAGGGTTTTTCTATACCTGTTTTCACCAGTTTTGATCAGGAAGGGATATTATATTTTTTCAAAAATTTATTCTACATCTGTTGAAATGATCATTTGGTTTTTGTCCTTGCTTTTGTTGACGTGATGTATTACATTAATTGATATGTGTATGTTGAACCAGCCTTGCATCTCTGGGATGAAGCCAGCTTGGTCATGGCTTTTTATTAATTTGTTACATTGTATTTGCAAGTATCTTATTGAAGATTTTTGCATCTGTATTCATTAAGGAGATTTGGCCTGTAGTTTTCTTTCTTTGTTGGTTCTTTATCTGGCTTGGGAATCAAGATACTTGCTTCTGGAAGGAGTTGGACAGTGTTCCCTCTCTTTCAATTTTGTGGAAGAGTTTAAGGAGCATTGGTACTAACTCTTCCCTAAAGTTCTGATAAAATTCTTCAGTGACTTTATCAGATCCTGGGCTTTTCTTTGTTGGTAGATCCTTTATTTCTGTTTCAGTTTCATCCCTGGTTATTGCTATACCAGGATTTCAGGGTTTCTGTATCTTCTTGGCTCAATTTTGGTATATCATACATGTTAAAGAATTCATCCATTTCTTCTGAGTTCGTGAATTTGTTGGAATATAGTTTTTCAAAATAGTTTCTTATACTTCTTTGGAGTTCAATACGGCCTGTTGTTATTTCACCCTTTTCATTTCTAATTACATTAATGTGGATTTTTTATTTCCTTCTTTTAATGAGCTTGGCTAGAGGTTTATCAATCTTATCCTTTTGAAGAACCAATTTGATTCATTGATCTTTTCTAATGTTTTTTTAGTTTCAGTTTAATTGATGTTTGCTCTGATTCATATATTTTCCTTCCTTCTACCTTTGGACTTGACTTGTTCTTCCTTCTCAAGGACTTTTAGCTGCATCATCAAATAATTTCAGATTGCTCTGTTATTTTCATATGTGCCCTCATAGCAATAAATTTCCCTCTTAGTACTGCTTTCATTGTGTCCCACAGATTCTGGTATGGTGTGCTTCCATAGTCATTTGACTTTAGGAAGTTCTTGATTTCTTTGTTGGTTTCTTCTGTGATCTACTCCTTGTTCAACAATATATATTATTAAATCTCCATGTATTTGAGTAGTTTCTGTAGTTACTTTTGTTATTGGTTTCTAGTTTTATTCCACTGTGAGTGATTGAAAGTATGCAAGGAATGATTTCAATTCTGTTTATTTAAACATATCTTGTTTTGTTTTGTTTTGTTTTGTTTTGTTTTGTTTTGTTTTGTTTGAAACAGGATCTTGCTCTGCCAGCCAGGCTGGTCCTGAACTCAGGATGGGGCGGAGGCTGGCCTTGGACTCAGGCAATCCTCCTGCCTCAGCCTCCCAAGTGCTGGGATTACAGGCGTGTGCCACCACGAGTAGCTTAAGTGGTGCTGGGGTATTGAACTCGGGTGCTGAGCGCTTGACTTAGTGCTTGCTAGACAAGCGCTTTAATGCTAAAGCCATTCCTCCATCACCTATTTAAGTATATCTTATGTCCCAGGATATGGTCTATTTGAAAAATTCCTGTTTGCTGCTGAGAAAAAGTTGTATTCTGTTGATGTTGGGTAGAATAGTCTATAAATATCTCTGAAGTCCATTTGCTCCATGGTATGATTTAGGTCACATGTTTCTTTGTTGATCTGTCCAGTTGCAAGAGTGGTGTACTAAAGTCTCCTCGTACGATTATATTGGGGCTTATTTGGTCCTTCACATCCAATAGTTGTGTTGTATGTAACTGGGTGCCCCTATATTGAGTGCATGTGTTTATGATTATAAGCTCTTTGTATGGATTATTTTTCTGCCAGTATATAGTGACCATCTTTGTCTTTTCTGTTTGTTTCATTTTGAATTCTGCAGTGTCTGAAAATAATAAACCTACTCCTGCTTGTTTCCAGGCTCCAGTAGCATGTATTACTCATTTCCAGCCTTTTACCTCCAGTCTGTATGCTTCTTTGTGGGTGAAGTATATCTCTTGCAGACAACAGATGGTTGCCTTTTGTGTTTTGATCTACTCTGCCAGTCTGTGTCTTTTGATTGGCAAGTTAAGACCATAGCATTTGGAGTAGTTATTGTAGAGTTTTACTGGATCCTGCTGTTGACTTGTTCTTCTGTTGTTGATTCTTTGAGCTTTCTCCTTAGATGTCTCCTTTCCTCTGTGTTCGTTGGTGATTCGTACATCTCTCTCTCTCTCTCTCTTAAGATTCCTACCAGTATTTTCTTCAGTGCTGATCTAGTGGTTGCAAACTTCTTTAGGGATCTTGGTCATGAAAAATTTTTGCTTCCCTTTCAATTTTGGGGGATAATTATGTTGGATACAACAACCTGGTTGGCACTTGCTTTCTTTTAAAGCTTGGAAAATTTTGCTGCAAGCTTTCTGAGCCTTTAAAGTTTGCATTGAGAAATCTGTGGTGATTTGAGTAGGTTTCCCTTGGTAAAATAATGTCTGTTTATCTCTTGCTGCTTTTTAATATTCTTTTTTCTATGTTGACTTTTTGAGATTTTGATAATGTCGTGACCAGTTTTTTTGCTGGTTGAGATTATTTGGTGTTCTATAAGTTTCTTGTACCTGAATATTAATTTCATTTCCTAGATTTAGAAAATTTTCTTTCTTCCTTCTTTTTTTTGTGACAAGGTCTTATTCTGTAGTCCACACTGGTTCTGAGCTCACTGTGTAACCCAGGCTAGCCTTGAACTCACAGCAATCCTAATACCTCAGTCTCCTGAGTGCTAGGATTACAGGCATGTGCAACCACGCCCAGTTTATGGTGTGCTGGAGAGTTGATCTCGGATACTCAGCGCTTGCTCAGCGAGTGCTTTAACTGCTGAGCTGTATCCTGTAGCCCCAGATTCAGGAAATTTTCTTGTATGATTTCAGTGAATAAATTCTTTATACCTTTGGTGCTGTCTTCTGCTCTTTCTCCCACTGTCATAATTCTGAGATGGGTTCTCTTTGAATCATCCATCAGCTGTTATACCCAGCTACTTTGCTCATTTCTAATTTTGGAGTTATGCCTAATTATATCATTTGTTTTCTTGGCCTTGTCTTTAAGCTCTGAAATTCTGCCCTCAGATTAAGTTGACGTCCCCTTCTTTCAAATGAATTTTTCTTCCTATTATTATTTTTCTTTTCTTTTCTTTTCTTTTTTTATAGAAACAAGGTCTCACTCTGTAGTCCAAGCTGATCCTGAACTCACTGTGTAGCCCAGGCTGGCCTTGGACTCACAGCAGTCCTCCTGCCTCAGCCTCCAGAGTACTGGAATTACAGGTATGCACCACCACACCCAGTTTTATGTGGTGCTGGGGAATTGAACTACAAATGAATTTTTCATATCCTGAATTTCAGCTAGATTTCTTTTCAGAATTTCCACTTCCTTATCAAAATGTTCCTTCATATATTGCATTTCCTTATTTACTTCAGCCAACTTTTTATTTGTGGCTTCCGTGTTCTCAGTTTTATATTTATTAGGCCCAATATTTGTTTATTAAGTTATTAAGTTCCTTTTTAAGCCCACTAATCATTACTTAAATTTCTTTAAGAATATCTTGTTTGAATTCTCTTACTTGCTTTTTGACTTCCTTCCCTCTGAGTTCCACTATTTCAGGGCCCATGACAATAGTTTCTGGGGACTCAGGCATCTCTGTCTGTTCTGTTACCTTGTCTTCCCATGTTTCTGTTGTTGAGGGACTTCATTATAAAGGCCTAGTCGAGAGGTTTCTGTGAATGGGTGTGAGGGAGTGTTTGTGATCAACCAAAATTTCTCTGATTTCTGTGCTGGGAATAGGCAGTGAAGGAGGACTTAACAGTCTCTTGGCCTCTAAGGTGTCTTGTCTACCCTTAGCCCCCTCAGCAAAGCTCTCCCACCTGTCCTGGCTTCCCTTCCCCGAGGTTGGGGCTCTCCACTCTCAAAGGTGCTGTCACTACCACCCGAGCTGTTTAGGAGAAGGACAGCCTTTCCCTCCTCTCCTCAACTGTCTCTTGTGCCATTTTCTTCCTGGACAGTGTTTAAAAGTGCCCCAAAATCCCGGTATGCCTGTCCTACTCTTCTACTCCAAAGAGTTCAGGCTCAGGCTCTTTTTTTTTCTTCTTTAATAAACTGGCTACTGCCTATTTCACTGTTTGTTACGGCTCTTCTCCCAAGCTAGTCTAGGCTCCAGGGGCCCTTTTCTGGGGAAGGTCCCAGTGTGTTTGCAGTTTGCATTTATTCTGACTCATTTCTGGAGGCTATATCTGAGGTTCCGGGCTCTGGGCAGGTTTTATTCTGTCTGTGGATACCCAGGTCACAGCTGTTCGTGGATTTGGCCTGGGGCAGCTTTCTGAACTACTGGTTTTTCCCCTGCTTCCATCCTTTGGCATTTCTGATCTTCCCCTGGCCTTCTTTCAGTTGTTAGGGTGCTCCTCCATCTCCTAGCTACATTGAACAGGCTGTTTTTGACTATAATCTCACTTTTTAAGTGGGTCTACAAGGAGACATTGTGTAGCTTTGTTACTTGGCTGCCACCTTGCCCAGAAGTTAGTAAAACATTTTTAAGTGTGCTCATAGTCTTGCCTGGAACTTGACTTATGGGACTAGGGACATAGTTCAGTGGCTATATCACTCACCTAGCATGTGCAACTCACTGAGTTTGATCCTCCAGTACCACATTAAAAAAAAAAAAATAATTAGCCTGTTGTCATGGTGCATGGCTGTAATCCCAGTGCAAAAACTTCATTCTACTCTGTAGATGAACGCATATCACAGAATTCACGAAGGTGCTTTTTTGCCCTAAATCATAAAGTTTAACTAGGTTATTTTCTCTCTGAAGGTAGGTGATAAATTTAATTTAGTCTTTGATTCATTATAATTCTTTTTTGCATTTAGCAAAAGAATGTATTCAGAAAAGTCTTCTATTACTAAAATTTTTGCCAGTGGGCAGAAGTTCTAAAGAAAGCTGTGATAAACTTGTTACTGCTGATGAAACCGATCATCTCCAGCCACTTGACAGGCGCCAGAGAACAAGCTCTATAGTAGAAGAGCATTTCCAAGCCTCCGCATCCCCCACTGAAGTGGCACCCCTGGCTACAGGAGACAGTGGTCTTGCCTTGGACGTCCAGCCAAAGCTGCCACCCAGCAGCAGCCCTTCAGCTGCAGAAGTATCCACAGCTGAAGAGCCTTCATCACCATCCACACCCACCCGGCGGCCTCCTTTGAGCCGAGGGCGACTCCGGCTACTCTCCTTCAGATCCGTGGAGGAAGCCAGGCCAGTGCCCACAGTAAAAGAAAAATACCCCGTACTGAAGGATGTCATGGACTTCATTAAAGACCAGACACTGTCACATGAGAGGTGAGCCAGGCATTGCTTCCCCCTACTTTCACATTTAAAGCCATAGGCACCTAACTCGGTCTAATCAAAGGCTTGAAGTTTGTTTTAAAATTGAATATTTGGGGACTGGAGGAATGACTCAGAGGTTAAAGTGCTTGCCTAACTAGCTCTAAGTATCCGTGTTCAATTCCCCAGCACCACGTAAGCTGGGCATGGTGGTGCGTGCCTGTAATCCCAGCACTGGGGAGGCTGAGACGGGAGGTATTGCTATGAGTCCAAGGCCAGCCTGGGATATAGTGAGACCCTGTCTCAAAAATAAATAAATAAAAAATAAAATAAAAATGAACATTTGGTATCTACACTAGATCAAGACATGTTTTAGAATATTTGAGATACAAAAGTTGATTTGTTCTCCTTTAAGGAAGTATTTTTCGCTTAAGATTTATGCATTGTATTGTATGTAAAATGTATCTCAGTGGTGTATTTCTTGAATATTTTTCCCTATTTTATTGATACGTATAAGTGCAAAATTTAAAGTTTACATTGATCTTTAGCATTTTGTGTACATATCTTGGCACGGTTACAAGGCCTTCCCCCTCTCCTTTTGGCCCTACCCACCTTGAATATTTTTTAAAAGAAGTATTTCTTTTGGTAACTTCCACTGAAGTTTGTTGTTTTGACACTAGTAAAAATTCATGATTTGATATTTTCTGACAAAATTTTTTGTTTATGGGCCTAAATCTCTGAAAATACAGTGTGTTTTAAGTTAGCAAGGAATTTTCTATCCTATGAATTAAAGCTTTGTATCTACAGGGAAGTAAAGAAATCATAGGTCATGCTCATGATTTAAGTTTTTAAAATGAGTCATTGATACACTTCTGCATGGCTGGCGTACACTGATTCGTAATGCTGATGAGAGATGACTAAAAGTAGCGAATAGGTATTGATACTCTTCCTGTGTGATGTTTCTAATATCTCACCACAATATTTCCTTTTCATTCATATGGCTTCAGAACTTGAGTGGAGGGGATGTTTTTCTTCTCCCTCAGCTCAGGAATTTCCTTGGTGTTTCTGACTTGAGTTCTGTCCTCAGTGTTGTGAAGGTTCTTTCTTTGAGGAAAGCCCAGGCTCAGAGCATCCTAGAAGTCCTAAGGATAATCCAGTATTGTACAGAATCCCTTGGACGGCCTCACTGCTTCCATCCATCTTACATACTCTTCCTGTTGGAACTTCTCTCCTGCCAGAAAGATTTCACCAAGTAAGTACATCTGACTGGTCTACAAGGAAAACAATGATATCGTTTTAAAGAAATAGTCTTCTCAGATTAATAACTTCATTTCCATGTCAGGTCCACATTTATACTTTGATGAATTCATTTTCTCATTTCAAGGAAAATGAGTTTATTCTTTTATAAAGTGTCAAGAACATGTTTATTTCTCCTGAAGACTTTATCATCTTTATTTTAAAGACAATAAGAATTGTATTTCTCGTGTACCCATACTATCATTTGGCTCCTAGAACCTGTGAGCTGAACGTAGTGCTCATTTATAGTAATGATGTTAATATAAGTCAACCTTTACTCAGTATTTTTTGAGTGTCTACTGTGATAGGTACTGTTTGTTCTAAATGATACATATACAGAAGTAGACAAAGCAGACAAAGTCTGTGTTCTTATAGAGCTTGTGTTCTGTGTAAAACCAAGAAAGAGCATTTAAAAATAAATAATTGGAAAAAATCAGAGAGTATTACTGCTATATGGTGATTTAATACAGAGTGATCTCGTTTAGGTGGTCACGGAAAGCATGCTGGGAAGATATGTAAACCAGGAGATCACTGACTAGTAGAGATCAGTGAGCTGAGCCTTACAGGCAGAGGATCAGTCTATCAGTTTTAGGGTGGGGAATTAGCCCAAGGAACAGAAGGAAAGCCAGCATGTCAGAGTGAAAAGGGGAATGGAGTAGGAGAATTTCAGAAAATGAAGTGAGGTATGTTACCACAAGGTGTTTGGATTTTATGTCAGATCACAGCTGGAAAACCACCGAGTATTTTGAAGCCCAGGAGGAGTGCACTTAGGTTTATATTTAGGAAAAATGTGAGAAGGATTAAAAGTAAAAAAAAAGCAGTTAGGGTACTGTTTCAGTGTCTAGGCAAGAGATGCTGATGGTTTGGACTATAGAGTATTACTGGAGATGGAGAAAAAAAGACGACATTCAGGGTATATTTTAGAGGTAAAAATGTCAGGACTTATTGATAGGTTAGGCAGAGACAATGAAAGAAAGAAGAAACCATGGGAAAAGAAGTACCTAAGACTTTGGTTAGAGTAGCTGGGTGGATGGTTATGCATATTTGGTCATATTGTTTCAACTGTTTCTTTGATATCCTGGTGAAGATATCAAGATGACAAAGTCTAAAGATATCAAGAAGACAGTCTGAAGTCCTGGGAAGAAATCAGGGCTAGGGTCAGGTTAAGTTACCTTGACATATATATGTGATGATGTCTCAAGACATGAGACCTGATGAAACCTACAAGCAGAGACCCTGGGACTCAGGACTGACCACTAGGGGCAGGTCTGCACTCAGCAGACAAGAAGAGAAAGGAGTCAGAGAAGGCCACCTAGAGAAAAGAGTGGCCCTTACAGTTGATTGACAGCTTGGTCTACCTAGTTATATCATAGAAGCCAATAGAAGAATATATCTACAAAGCAAAGAGTGGTCAGTTGTACTGATGTGAGAGTTTGAGTGAGATAAAAATGCTGGATTTGGCAACAGTCTTGCTGGAGCCATAGGACTAAAAGCCTGGTTGGACCGGTTTGGAAGAGAATGGTGGTCACAAAGTGTACAGAGAAACTATGGACAGGTAATTCCAGGAATATGGCCTTTAAGGGAATCAGAGAAATGAAACAGAAATTGAATGGGCTTGTGGAGCAGTTGGGGTTATTTTTTCCCCCATAGTGCTGGGGATTGAACCCTTGCCTTACTCATGCGGAGGACTTTCTACACCCTGAGTTCTGCAACTGAGAGTTCTATAAGAAGTGTTAGAGTACTTTGAATGCTAATTGGAATGAGTCAGTAATGAGGGTAAGCTGGATGAAGGAAGAGAGGATACAGTTTGTGGTAGCAGATAGAATCAGAAAGATTATATCTGTATAGCCAGAAAAAGCTATCAGTGAAAAATGAAAAATGGGAAGTGTCTTAATTATTTTATTGTTGCTGGGACAGAATACTTGATATCCACTACTTAAGGGAGGAAACATATATTCTAGCTTACAGTTTCAGATCACAGTCCACACATGGGTAGCTGGTAATGGTACAAGCTGATGACAGAGCCGCAGCCAGAGGAAAGCAGTTCATGGCATGGCAGACAGAAGCCAAGAGAAAGAGGAAGGGCAGAGCCACCCTTCTAGGTCCTGTGCAGTAATCTGCCCCTTCTGGGTCAAGCTGAAGTGTCCTGCCTCCTCTGACCAGGCCTTACCTCTTAACAGCTTTTTGAGGAATACTCCTGATCCAGACCATGACAAGAGGGAAGTAATGGCCAATTAAAGAGAAGTAGGAAGGTTTGAGACAGTAATTAAAATAGAAGCTGGGCCTGGTGGCACAGGCCTGTAATCTCAGCACTCTGGGAGGCTGAGATCGGAAGTTTGCAGGTTTGAGTCCAGATCAGGCAGTTTAGCAACTTAATGAGACCCTGTTTTAAAAGAAAATAAAAAGATGGACTGGGAATGTAGCTCACTGCAAAGGTTCAGGGTTCCATCCCAAGTACTTACGTGGGGGGGGGGGGGGGGGGGGAGAAGAAGAAAAGAGAAAAGAAATTGAGCCGAAAAGCCAAAAGTTTGGAGTGCTTACTTGAAAATTGGTTGTAAATTTAGAGTGGTCAATTTCAGTGTGGTGTTTTCTCCAGCTGCATTCAGCTATTTTAATATAGGTAAAAGATTTTTCAGCAAGATTTGTGGAGGCAGAGGAGGCTGGAGAGTTGGTGTTGGCTAAGGTGGGAGGATGTGGTAAGGATGAGGTGATGGGCCATAGAATCCTAGCTGAGCCCATGTGGAGTGGTAGGTGATCAACAACTTGGCTGGTGCTCACATGAGTGAAAAAGAGCCTGTGTTGGGTCCACAGAAGGGTAGCAAGAGAAGGTCTTATGGGCAGGAACCCTGCTGTGAAGCCACCTGTCACTTGATGGCAAGCCCAGGAAAAGGACCCTCAGCCTGGGATGGCTAAAGGGAAGAAAAGAGCCTTGGCAGCAAAGTGGCAGGTAACTGAGAAAAGATCAGAGCCCTCGTTCTGTGTATGTCGAGGTCACAAGGACCAAGGCAGAGAAGTTGGTGAGCTTGGTACCAAAGTCATCAGGTGAAGGAGGGCAGAGAAGTGGGCATGATGTGAGAGTGCTGAAGGAGGTCCTTTGTGAAAAATGCTCGACCAACTATCTGGCAGTCCATGGGTGATGAGGGAGGTATGGTTTCATAGTAACAAGCAGAGATGAATAGCTGCCATCTCCATTTTTGCAAGGCAGCTGGACTCACTTGCTTTTTTGTCCATTACTTTCTTAAATTATTAAATGCATGTGTGCGTGTCTGTGTTACTAGGGATCAAATGCAGAACTTTGCATTGAAATACATCCCTCGCCCTTTTTTTTATTTCACTAAGTCTCTGAATTGCCCAGAAAGGGCTTGAACTTGTCCTCCTGCCTCAACTCCCAGCATGCTGTACTTGTTTTTACTCAAGTTCTCTGCCTCTTTGGCTTGCTGCTTATTGCTGTTTTTGTTTAAGGAGTAAAGACCATTAAGTAAAAGATGTCCTGACAATTAATTTGGTGATTTCTCTGTTTGTAGTTACTTTGGACACTTGGAAGGTTGTGGTGCTGATCTACACAAAGAAATTCGAGATACTTATTATCAACTTGTTCTGTTTTTGGTGAAAGCAGTAAAAGGATTTAATAGCATAAATGACAGGTATTAGATAACTTTTTTATTTCTACTTTTTTGTTTCTATAGGAAAATGTATTTTTTCTGCTTATAAAATAAATATGTGCTCTTTGAAAACATAGAAAAGCATAAAGAATAAAATAAAATTAACTTTTAATCTTATCTAAAACTAATCACTAGTGGTGATTTCTTAGTGTATTTTCTCCTTGTTTTTTTTTTTTCAGTCTCATGTGTTGGTTGGGATGGGTTTTGGTTATCTAAGAACTTATAATGTATTTTTAGTTTCTGATGCATTATGTGTGGTTTTAAAACTTAAAGACAAAGCTGTTTCTTAGTATCCTCTTTTTACATAAAACTAAAATGACTCCTTGCAAATACAAAATTGCATAACTTTGCTAACATGGGGCTAGGCCTGATTTTGCTGTATATTTGAAAGTGACTTGCTACATAGCCTTTTACTGTAAGGTGCCCATCTGGTAATCCTGGCAGCACAGAGGCCTTGCTTTGCATCTTTTGTGTTCTTCTGCTTAAGCTTTAAAAAGATATTTGCATGGGATATGACAACTTCTACTTTCTTGATGCAAATAAGCCAGGGCACCAACATGCATTACCCCTGTTGTCTCTACTGGTAGTGGGCAGCTTAGATAACTGTTGCTTCTGTGGCCTCTTCAGGTCTTTGCTGCCTGCCTTGTCATGTGTTCAGACAGCCCTACTTCATCTTTTGGATATGGGCTGGGAACCCAGTGATCTTGCCTTCTTTGTTGATATTCAGTTACCAGATCTCCTCATGAAAATGTCCCAGGACAACATAAGTATCCATGACAGTATGATCAGGTAAGAGCACACTCCTGCATTCTACTAGACAATAACACACGGGGATTGTAGCGTGGAGGTTAAGGGCATAGGGCCTGGAGCTAAACCAAAGCCCTTGTGATATATGCTAGCTTTGCCACATACCAGCTGGGTGACCATGATCAGGTTGTCTAACCTATCTATGCCTCAGTTTTCTCATCTGTAGAGCTGAGGTAGTAATGGTATTATTCTCTTAGGCTTGATGTGAAGGATGCACAGTTTATGTTTCTGAATGTTAAGAACAATACCTAGCATGTAGTGGTGCAGGTGAGTCAGCTGCAGTGGTATTGTGGACTCAGAAGATGAGGATTCTCTGTGTTTTGAAATCCTAACATATAGCTTGTTGATTTGGGAGAATCCTTTCCCTTATTTTTATAACACCTATATATGATGCTAGCCACTATAATCCTTAACATGTTATAAGAAACATTATAAGAAACCACAGTATGAAAGGGCTTTTTTTCCCCTTGCAGTACTGGGGATTGAGCCAAAGAGCTCTGAGCTAGGTCTTCATCCCTTTCTAAGTTATGTTTTTTCAATTTTGAGATAGGGTCTTGCTGAGTTGCCCAAGCTAGCCTTGAACTTGGAATCCTCCTGTCTCAACCTCCTGAGTGACTGGGATTGCAGGCAGGCATGGGCCACACACCTGGCTCTTTTAAATTTTGGCCTATATCTCCACACCTTGCTCTTCTGCTTATCATTAGCTACCTGTGTATGTTGAAAGAAAGGAGAAGAGAATGGAAGAAGAAAGTCAGCCATCGAGAGAAGAGAACTAGAAGTAAATGGAGGAGGCAAGACTAGGACAATTTTCTCTCTCAGAAGAGATGTTCTGGAAAGGGGATAGAATTAAAGCTGTCTCCTTGTTTGACCTCAGCTTTGCCATGTGGTCAGATGGCACTGATGGCAGAGAGAGAGGATGTAAGACTGTGTAGACCTCAGCATGGTTCTTCATGTTGCGCAGACCTCAGCATGGTTCTTCAGCTGTTGGTCTGTCCATTGTTTCAAGCTTTCTGCATCTGCTTGATACCGACCTGGGATGGGGGAAACATCCTTCACAGTAGTACCTTATAGCACTAGCCCAAAGCTAAAAGAAGGTCTAATATTATTTGTGAGCCTGAATGAATGAATGTATATTTGTTCATTGGTAGCATTTTGCATTTGCTGTCAGGCAAATCCTTGTGTTGAAAATTCTTGTTGCTAAAACAAACCCTACACTGAAATGTGGAAGTGTATGATTTTGTGTATGGAAATGTAAAATTCTGCATCTGAAAGAGGCCAATATATCATGTACCTGAAACCTTTTATTTGAAATGCTGAAATAGGGCTGGGGCTAAGTATAGTATGTCTCATTTCTCAATATCTATGGGGGGATTTGCTCCAGGACCTCTCCTAAATATCAAAACCTTCAGATGCTTAAGTCTCTTTTATAAGATGTAGGCTGTGGCAGGTAACCTATACACAGTCTCCCATATACTGTGCACTTTATTTTTTGTGGTACTGGAAATTAAGTTCTAGTCCTGACTGGTGTGTGTGTGTGTGGTTTTTTTTTTTTTTTTTTTTTTTTTGAGGCAGAGACTCCTTAAGTTACTAAATTGCCCAGGCTGGACATCACTGCTGCCTCAGCCTCCCAGAGTGGTAGGACTACAGGTGTATACCACTACACCTATCTTCCATATACTTTAAATCACCACTATATTACTTAAGATATGTGATGCTATGTAAATACTATGTAAATAGCTGCTATACTTTGTTGTTTAGGAAAAACAAGAAAAAAATCTGTACATGTTCATTACAGAGCAACTAAAATAAAAATTTTTGATCCGATGTTGGTTGAATCCAGGAATGCAAGGACACAGATGTAAAACTCACAATGCAGAGTACTGACTATAATGTCAGGGTCTTGCAGCAGCAGAGGTAGAGCTGAAGTCACAGGGTCTGTTGACCCTCTTCTCATGCTAATTCTACTATGATGTTCTGAACATGTCCACACTGAACCTGTTTTAGTCACTGTACTTGACCCAGTGCCTAGCTCATGGCTAATTCACCCAATGCAGTCTATTCTGGAAGGGGCTTTTCCTTTTTTATTAGCATAATTGTATCCCAAAAAGACCTGGGACTTTTGTAAAAGGCAAAAGATCTATGTGATCTGAAGTGAAAACAGAGTATAGACCCAAAACTTGTGAAAAACAGTTCATCTTTTCCCCTTAGAAGTTTAAAAAATGTCCAGTCTATTAAACCTAAGGGACACAGGGTCTACTAACTGGTGCTTTCCTTGGTTGTTGAGAGACGCATGCTTTTTCTCTCGTCATGTCCTTCTTTCAGCCAGTGGAGTGAAGAAGATGAGCTCGCTGATGCCAAGCAGAATTCAGAGTGGATGGATGAGTGTCAAGATGGCATGTTTGAGGCTTGGTGTGAAAAAATAGCACAGGAGGATCCAGAGAAGCAGAGGAAAGTAAGACCATCGACTAGATTAATCTGAAGTGACTTGGTGGGAGCTTGGAGAGGAGGGTGTGCCTGGAGCACATGCCCGCAGACTGGCTCCCCAGAGCACTTTCCAGGGCTCCCAGGACATTCAGGACCTTTGTGTCTGGTGTCCTGCAGTGACCTGTCGGACAGTTAGTCCATCCCATAGAATTCATGGAAGAGTGGCTCTTGAGACTGATGATACATAGTGTTAGGTACCAGTTTATTAATTTACAGTGACAAATAGAATTTCCAAAGGGCCTGGACTCTTGTGTCCTTGGAGTAGCACATTCCCTTCATGCATGTGAGTGCCAGGGAAACCACATTCCAATTGAGAGTTTCCTGGTGAGCATAGAAGCAATCATTTGTATCAAACCAGAGCTATGTGAATCAGAGGAGTGACAGGACCTGGTGGCCTACTTTTTCATCTCCACACTCCCACAATTGTGTGTCTGTCATTGTCTCAGGCCTTGCACCTGCTGCCTCAGAACCATTTGTTGGCTACATACCGAGTGCCTGCTCTGTGCTGCCTACTTTGCTCATATAGCACCTCTATAGTGTGCATGAGGCACACCAGCCACACCTGGTACATTTTCTCTTGTATATTGATAGCATATGACTGAGAATCATGGGGCTAGAGGAATGGCTCAGCAGTTAAAGCACTTAGATAAGCACTAAATACCTGATTCCCCAGCACCATATAAGTTGGGCGTGGTGGCGCACACCTATAATCCCAGTACTCAGGAGGCTGAGGCTGGAGGATTGTTGCGAGTCCAAGGCCAGCCTGGACTACATAGTGAGTTAAGGGCCAGCCTGGGCTACAGAGGAAGACCCTGTTTCAAAAGAGAGAGAGAGAGAAAGAAAAGAATGAAAATCATTCTGTAGCTCTCAGATTCCTTGGCATATTTGCTCTACTACCACATATTATCTAGGTGTATGATGACTTACTGATTTAGTTCCCTCATTTCCAGGTCTAAAAGATAAACTGTTCTATAGCTGTCCAGTACTTCTCAATAAAATCATTTTCTTGCTCATAAAACAGTGCCATTATTATCTCCTCAAAAAGTTTTTCTTAAAGAAATGGTGATCAAGAAAAAGTGTTATCTTTGTAGTGTTTCCTGTATCTGTGAATACTACTACTACTACTACTACTACTACTACTAATAATAATAATAATAATAATAATAAACTAAGAGGCTGAGGGAATTGCACAGAGGTTAAGGTGCTTGCCTAGCAAGCATAAGGCCATAGGTTCAATTCCCCAGCACCACATAAAGCCGGCCAAAGTGGCACATGCCTGTAATCCTAGCACTGGGGAGACTGAGGCAGGAGGATTGCCAAGTTCAAGGCCAGCCTGGGCTACAGAGTAAGACCCTGTCTCAAAAAACAAACACAAAAAAACCCCAAAGCTGTGCTGTGAAAACTGTCATTATCCACCCAGTAGCCCAAGCCAAAATTTTGGATACTGTTCTTGACTGTTCTTTTTACTAATCCCTGTGTCAAGTCGATCACCAAGGTTCCCATTTGTACCTTCTCACTTAGTCACTCAAGACCACCTGCCTTTCCTGTCCTGCTTGACTGTCAGGCCCAGTGTGATCTTGTGCAGGTGTTACCGGAACAGCTCATATTGTGGCCAATTTCCCTGCCCACTTCAGTCCATTCTTTACTCAGCAGTTAGAGAAACTTTTAGAATTCTCATATCTAATTTTGTTATTATTTTACTTAAAAACATTTGATAACTCCTTCGACTCGCATTTGAGATGTTTTATAATTTAATTCCCTAACTTTATCTGGTTATTTTCCTTCCATAGTATGTTCTACATGCTGGATTATTTACAGTTTTACAAGTCTTGCCTTCCCCTCTGTCTCCTGAAGATCTTGCTATTCCTTCTGTTTGAAATGGCCACATTTACCTCTGCCCAGCTAATACCTGTTTGTTGTCAGCTCTTAGCTAGGGAACTACCTTCTTTGGGAAATCTTTGTTGACCGTCCTCGTACCCATGGTAGCCATTTTCTGTGTTTTCTGAGTCTCCCAAATTTGCCTGCCAAAGCACTACCCCACTGTATGGTCACCACCTGCTTATGGGAATTTTCATCTAGACACTTAGTTCATTTAATCCTCGCTCCTAGGACAGTGCCTGGGACATCTTCAGTACCTGTTGAAAAATGAATTGATTAGCGAGTAGGAACCATATTAGAAAGCCTGCTGGCTAATTGTGTTTATTTCTCCTTACAGATGCACATGTTTATTTCTCGCTACTGTGACCTTTTAAATGTGGACATCTCTTGTGATGGATGTGATGAAATTGCCCCGTGGCATCGATATCGGTGCCTGCAGTGCAGTGATATGGATCTCTGCAAAACTTGCTTCCTAGGTAACTTTCAGGGACTGAGTATGCCATATCTAAAAGCAATAATTATTTTTATTTTCTGTGATCTTGCCATTTTTTTAAAAACTCTTGTGATGTAAGAAAGTAAGGAGATACTGACTTTGTGGTGACAGAAAGATTATGAGGGAGTAAAGGTTGGAAAGGGAAAGGGAATTAAAAATGATCAAGATATAATATATAAATATACCAATTTCTCAAGCTGATTGTTATCATTGTATATCACAAATACATTCTAATACAAGAAAATAAAACCTCTCATTGTACTAAATAGGAATACTACCCAGTGATAGTATTCTCTGACTCACTGACCTTGTTTCCCTAGCTCAACAATAGGTTCTACTGCTCTTGCCTGACATCTTTCTTCTCCCATGATGCTAGGTATGTGCTTGATACACACTCAGACCAATGAATGTATGTTCATTTGCAGTATTTGCATATAGCAAAATACACACAAAAGGCACACATCAAAAGTTCTTTAATATACTTGACTTCTGTTTTATGGATCCTGAGTCAAAGCACATGAACAGAAGTGAACATTGGAGTGTTCCTTGTGTATGTGGCCCAGCAATAAAAGACAATGCTTCTGCCCTGGAAACACATATATTCTAGCAGAGAGACTACCCATACTCACAGAATGTTCCTTCAAGTGCAGGAGTGTGCCAGATTATAAATGAGTGGTGTTGATTATTTCTGGGAACTTAAAAATAGTAACAGCATTGTGACAGGGAAAGCTTATGGAGGAGAAAGGATGAGAACTGGACTTTGCAGAAGGTTGGACCTAGGGGATATGAATGAAGCACTGCAAGCAGCATTACCTTCAAGGGCATAGCAAGTCCATGGACAGAAATGTACCTCTGTTGAATTTAGGAAGACACACTTGAGTATCTGCTCAGCTGTGGGGTGGATTAAGACAGGTGAGACCCAAGTTGTGGGACCCTGAAGTACTAGGCTAAGGGATGTGAATAGTCTGCAGACAATGGGGATGGTTTTTCCAGCAGGACATTAACATAATCAGAGCTACACAGAGGAAGAGTTTTCTTTAGGAAGTCAATCATAGTAGTCACGAAGGGCTTCAGGGCTTGGGAAAGGAGTGTTGAGTCAGGTCTCTTATCAAGGCTTAGAGACCTGCTGCCTTAGAAGGAAGAGACCCGAGCAGCCCAGCTCTTGCATGTCTCCTCTCACTCACAGGATATGGATCTAAGAGGTCTCGTTGGCTTCGTGGCTTTGGAATGAAAGATAAAAACAGAAACTTAGTCACTCCTCGGTGCTTGTTAATAGGAACACACTAGCAGATGCTTCATATGTGTCAGAGGAGGGTTCACAGGAGACAGCCTATAAATTGCCACATGACTTGTTTCTGCCAGACAACAGTCATGATGGGAATTGGTAACTTACTTGACTGGACTTTGGTATTGAAGACGTGTGGGAAGTCAGTCCCCTGTACCAATGCTGAGGAGTTCCATGCCAAGAACATCACTCATACGTGCTCATACTAGGGCAGAGTACTGTGGTTTCCAGAGGATACCTGTGGCCCCTGCCTTCCTAAGCACTACATTGGGAATGGCTGTGCTGCTGGGATTCGTTGGCCCTTCTCGGAGCCGCTTGCCCATGTTTTCATCTCCAGGTGGAGTGAAGCCTGAAGGCCACGGAGATGACCACGAAATGGTCAACATGGAGTTTACTTGTGATCACTGCCAGGGTTTGATCATAGGCCGAAGGATGAATTGTAATGTGTGTGATGACTTCGACCTTTGCTATGGATGCTACGCAACAAAGAAATATTCCTATGGGTATGTTGCGGATAGCCATGTTACTTTTTATGTTTGTATTTCTTCACTTAAAAAGGGGATTCCTTCTTTGTTGTCCTATAGTGCTAGGAATTGGACAAAGGGCTTCACACATGCTAAGCAAGCACTATTCCACTGACCTGTACCCCAGCCCTCTTTATTTTTTTTTTTTAAAAAAAGGTTTTAATTATTTAAAAAATTTCAAACCTATCTAGAAGTAAAGAGACCAGTACAATGAACCCCAATTACTCATTACCCAAATTCAGCACTTAGGAAGGTTTCAGTTTATTCTTTTATTTTTCTTTGTTGAAAATATTTTCAAGTAAATTTCAGAACTTAAATCATTTCTTTCTTACATGCTTAAAGCTGTTTGTAAAAATTATGGATATTTTCACAAATTACCAAAACCCTGCAACTGTATCTTGCAAAATTCATGATAAAGAATTCTTACCTAGGCTGGTGAACATAAGCAGTCTTCAGGGGATTTTGAAATCCTGAAATGATTTGTCAGTGTTTTCGCTTGTTCTTAAGAGGGCCCATACCTCTCTTTAATATTTCAGTAACCTCAGTCTTGAGATAACTGATGCCCAGTAGTAGCCAACTGTGTACTTCACTTAGGCCCTGTGCTCCTTTTTGAATCCTCACAAATTGTAAGTCTTAAAAATGTCTTGCCTTTGCAGCCATTTGCCTACCCACAGTATCACAGCCCACCCAATGGTCACCATTCGGATCAGCGACCGGCAAAGGCTCATCCAGCCCTACATCCACAACTATTCCTGGCTGCTCTTTGCTGCCCTGGCTCTCTATAGTTCCCACCTGGCCAGCACAGAGGACATGGACAGGGAGGGGCTGGATCCCCAGGCCCGCAGCAGTGCCATCACCCTGCAGAGCCAGTGCATGCAGCTCGTTGGGGACTGCTTAATGAAGGCTCACCAGGGAAAAGGTGACTATCCTTCTGTGGGAACCAGGACCATCCCTCAGCTGCTGGTGCAGGAAAAGCTCAGGCAGAAGTGAAAGCTAATGCTTGGCCTAGTGGCAACAGAGACTTGTGATCCACAGAAGGGGCTCGCCCCAGCATGGCACTTGAAGTCCTAGGGCCACTGAGAAAGTGTTAGCATTGAAGTGGCAGTTAGTTTGTCTAAAACGTTTATGTGACGATACAGAAAATATTACCAAAACTCATGGATTCTGGGGATGGAGTATTTCATATTTGAATCTTCCAAATTTTGCCAAGGGAATCCAGACCTACCCTTTGGCCTGGGGTGTGAATCAACTTCTACACAACTATATTCTGGATGAGTGTTCCATATAAATAAAATAATCTGAATAAAATAACTAGATGATTTTGAAATCAGGAAGGGACCTGGGGAGAAAATAACTTGACTGTTAAACTTCTGAGACTTTTTAATTATGCCCAGATAATGGACTTGTTATTCTAGCTAACACTATGTCATCAGACATGTATTAGGTAGAAGTAGATAATAACTAATGTGTCAGACTGCTTGTCATATCTGCCTGCCAGTGGGAATTTACAAGCCTAAGTATGTGACTCAATATGTACATAATTTTGAAATAGACAATCCAGTTGCGTCTTTTGTGTTCTGTTGTTAATAAAGCGTAGGTAACCCTTGTATCTAAATTTCATGACCTGAGATCAGGAGCTGGAGAGAGCCAGGGATATTTCTGTCAAGTACTCTTGGGTTTGGTTTTTTTTTGACTTCAGCTATCTGTTTCTCTACAGAGGAAAAGTGATTGATGTCATTTGCAGGAAATAACTTGCTTAAACTTTTAACAGTTTTTATTTTCTGCCCTTATAGGTCTTAAAGCCCTAGCTCTTCTTGGTGCATTGCCAGATAGTGACTCTGCCGTAGAAAACCAAGCATTGCCAATCACGGTGCCTACGTGCACATCAGGGGAGCTGCTGGAGAAGAAAGCAGTGGAGCCAGCAGACGCAGGGCCTTTCGTGCATTGCAGTGTAAGCAGTACTTCTGTACTTCACAGAGTAACAGGTTGACCTTGAGAGCTATTCACATGAGAAGTGCCACAGAGCGTTCAAGAGCCCAGACACTTGACCAGGGTGCTAAGTTCAGATTCCTGCTCTCTCAGACCTTGGACATGTTACTGCTGTCTCTTTGCTTCCATTTTCTCATGGAGATGGTGCAATAGGGATGATAATAGCAATCCCCATCAACAAAGGCATTATAAACTTCATTGAAGTATGTGTAGAGTACTTAGAACATGTATCTAGTAAATTCATTGTCAGTGTTAACTACCCCTGTTACCTCCCTCCTAGCGGCTTTTATAAGAGTTGAACAAGATTATTCAACTAAAGTAGTTAGTTCCTAGCCCTGTAGATAGCTAGCTGTGTCATATTCAGTCAGTGAATGGGCGATCAGAAAGGCTTACTGTTCAGCAAGTAGACAATATAATCCACACAAATTATAGAAACAGAAACTCCTTTTTGGGTCTAAGTATAACCTATGACAATGACACTTAAAGATTGTTCTGTAATTATAAAATAAAAATAAAGAGCAAAATAGTTTTTTTTTAATTTTGTAGAAGAGCACAGGGCTCTTGTGTGTTGCTAGCTCTGCAGCATGCACTACCACAATAGATGTCCCTGCCTGTCCTGCAGGAGCCACCAGTGTTTCTGTCCTCTGCCTCATCAGGGTTCTAGTTCATCCAGTTCTTCATGTAGTGCTTATCACTCAGCAACAGTGATATAGAAGAGGATGAGCAACGATGGCTGGCAAAAATGTGAAATTTTTTATTAATGTCCTTCCTCCAAAGAGCCAGCCCATAATCTTCAGGCTTGTCTCTGAGGTGCCTTTACTATGGACAACAAATTCTCTTTTCCAAGCACTACTGCATGTATCACCCACAGGCTAAGGAGAGAGGGAGGGAGGGAGAGAGGGGGAGAGGGAGAGAGAGAGGGGGGGGGAGAGAGAGAGAGAGAGAGAAAGAGAGAGAGAAAGCTAGCTTCTAGTAGAAGCAGGGTACAGCAGCAGGCTTCACTTCTGTGCCTGGGAATGTTTGTATCTCCCGTGAGTGCTCAGCATTTTTAACATGACACTGGTAGGCACTGTGCTCACTTACCTATTGATATATTTATTCATATCAAAATGGATATATGAATTCTGCTTATATTCCATGGATTAAAATCTGTTGCTTTTATTTTTTATGATGATGCCCACGTTACCTTATATATGACCCATGGCAGCTCCTTCCAGTTGCCTTTTGCAACCTTTTGCTATATCACTGTTATTCTTTGAATACTTCCTTAGTTTCTGATACAGGAAGGCATTTCAGGCTTGTCTTAGGTTTTACCTGCTTAGGGATTGGAATTAGACTTTCTTCAGTGGCCTCCAAGTCTTTATTTTCTTCTAAAGTTACCTCTACTTTTTGGGTACCCTTCTACCAGCAGCTGGCATAACCAGATGGCCTGCTTTTGACTCAGTCTCTTAGATTTCTGTCAAAGCCATGGTTTCCTCATCGTCCCCATCACAGACTGAGTTACTACTAATGACCATATTCCTTTGGGACCCTAAGTATAAATCACTTGTTTTTGAATTATTGCATGCTTCTAGCCAATCTCTGAGCCTACTCAGAATACCTACCCTCATTTCCTCCCACCAGTATCTCAAGATACTTTTTGCTTTCAATAATTGAGGAACCAGCCTTAGCCAGAGGCATTACTGAGAGGATTCTGTTTACTACAGCCTGAAGCCAATAATGAAGCCCCTTCCCTTGGGTCCTTTGGTCCAACTGCCTTGGCCCTTTGTAGTCCTGTGACAGTAGAAAAGAAGATGCAGAACTTTGGGATTACATTGTCTTCACAGGTGTCACTGATACAAGGAATGTGATGTCTTAGGTCTTCCCAGAGAGTACATCTTCAACAAGGCAGGTAGCTCTCCCAGTCTTAGTTCTCTTCTAGGACAGTTTTGGAGACACTTTTTTTCTCAGAAAGATAGGACTATTGTTGCTCTATAGTGTCCAAAGAATAATTTATCTGCCAATGTGAGAGAACAGTACTTTCTCCTAAGTGTTGAATGCTACATAACACCCCACTTTTGGCTCCAGTGAGTAAGTCAAGTTTGGCCTTTCCAGACTTGAAGTGGGGTCCCTATGGCTTAACTCCACCTGTAAGACTGTGTGACAATAGGGAAGCCCTCCAAGATCCTAAGGGTACAGATGACCACTGAGAGACTGAGTGATACTCAGGAAATTACCCAGCTGGTAAACTTACTGCCAGACTCCTAATTCCAGAAAAGTCTCTCAGCTCCAGTGAGAACCCCATTAACAAGGCTTCTTGCCAAATGGGATTCTCAAAAAGGCATCAGAGTTATGGTTTTCTGGATTTGTTAAAACGAGAACAACTGGAACCAGGCCAGGTGGCACAGGCCTGTAATCCCTGCACTCTGGGAGGCCGAGGCAGGAGAATCACAAGTGCCAGACATTCGGGGCAATTTAGTAACTTAGATCCTGTCTCAAAATCAAAACTAAAAAAACAAACAAAACAACAACTGGAAAAGCATGCTAGAATATGGGAGAGAGGGTGTGAATATGTGATTTTGGAGAAGTATCTGGTTTTGTCTGGTCATATTATACTCATGATTAGATTGATCAATACCTGATAAATTAACAAAGGTAGATTCTATAGTACACAGTCTACAACTCTATTGCTTGGACTAAGAGTACCAGTTTCTGTATTTATAAAATAACTGTACCTCTGAAAAAGAAATACTAGCATGTGTTTCTAGACTTTCGATTTGAAGTAGTCTTATTCTTATAATAATATTAAATATAAGAATTTTTCTACTTTTAAATAAGGAATTGTTAGGTCTTTGTACTTAAAAAGAAAGTACATCAAAGATAATAACAAGAGTGTACTAGAAGAAAATTGACAACTTTTTCCCAAGGGAAGAACTTCCACACCTGGCTTCTGGACCTTAAGTGGAATATATTATGGATTTAGAGTGGAGCTATTGGTTACATGACCTTAGGCTCTTGACAGAGGAGCAGCTATACATGATGTAATCATTACTATCATAATTAGAATACCTACTTACAAGAAATGAGTGGCATGATCATGGAATTCAAGTTTTATAACTATGAGTACCGTCTAATGATAAAAATTGTATTATACAGGCTAGAGGAATGGCTCAGCGGTTAAAGCACTTGCCAAGTGCTAAGTCAAGCGCTAAGTACCCGAGTTCAATTCCTGAGCACCCCCAGGTGTGGTGATGCATGTCTGTAATCCCAACACTTGAGAAGCTGAGGCAGGAGGATTGCTGTGAGTCCAAGGCCAGCCTGGACTACGTAGTGAGTTCAGGACCAGCCTGGGCTACAGAGTGAGGCCCTGTCTCAAAAAAAAATTGTAATACACATAGAATAAACTTTTGTCATTAGAAAACTTACGTCTTTCACAGTCACCATCTTGTTCCTAGGGGACGAGAGCTAAGGAAAATCACACCCAAGAAAAGGAAATTAGACCTTTGGATTATAAGCTGAGAAGTAAGATAGATGACAGTCCCTTGCTAACGAAGGATCCTGCATGCCTGACCCATATTTCTGATGCACCTGCACATACTGACTTAACATCAGGACTTCCAGGTAAAGAATATTTGGCACTTGTCTTGATGTCTTTCATCTGGAAATGCATATATACTACGTACCTGGGCTTTTTGGTGCACATACTTTGAAATTACCTATCAACCAACATTTCTCTGTTCTATTTAAGAGGGAGTGATAACTTTGAAAGTCATCTTTCCTTCACTTTGACTACTGTTTACCCACCTTATTTATTCCCTGTATTTACTGAGTGCCTTCTACATGCCCAGCACATCCTGGGAATGAAACAGGTCTACACAGGGAGGCAGACACATAATTCCTGCCCTCCTGGAGCCCACAGTCTAGGAGAGTTTAAGACAGAGTCACAGGTAACTGTCATTTGAGGTTGGATATGGTTTTGTCTAGAGGAGAAGTGTTAAGTGGGTATCTGATTATCTTTCTGGAGCAGACCATATCCACATAAAGCTGTGCAAAGGGTGAGATGTAGGAAACCTTGATCATGCCAGGATATGCTGTGGGCATTGACATTCAGGGCAGAAATAGAACCATGAACAAGGGCCCAAGCGGGAAATTCCCAAAACAGTGGAGACGTTCCTCTTGGCAGGTGTGTAGGGATAGTGCAGAATACTCAAAGATGAAATAGGAGAGCTGGTGTGGACTTTGCTGAGAAGGCCTCCGATGCCTGCCTAGGACACTCAGGCCTCACGTCCTACCAGATGGTAGCAGTGGCAAGGTCAGAGCTGGGATTTGGTAGAAGGGAGGAAGGGTATGAAGGTTAAATAAGATGCTATGTCTGAAGAAGCTAGAAGCAGGCCTCGGCCTCCTCCCTTTGCAGCCCAAGGAGGCAAAATCTGTTCCATCAGCCTGTTGTGCAGTGGTGGTGGGAGTGAGTACCTGGCATTCATTCCCACCTGCAGGCCAGCTCTCACTCCACATCAGCCTGGTCATTAACACCAGAGTTGAATTCCCCCGAGGACCAACCAATATCATAGTTCACATCTCTATGGTACCTATTGTGCTCCAGAGAAAATATTAGACTCTTGAGGTTATGACTTGAAGACAAAAGATATAAGGGCAGACAACAAACAGTAAATACAAATAGATAGTATGTTAAAAGGTGATTAAACATTAGAGAGCATTTAGTGTAAGATCAAGGTCAGAGGAAAGGGGATGTCTTACTCAACAAGGAGGGGTTGTCTGTTCAGATGGGGAACAGGCAGGTCTCTCTGTGGTGGCTTCCTTGCCTCTTCACACATGCATAGAACCCAGTAAAATCTGAAAGTTTGGTGTTTTATAACACAGATGCTGAAAATTCAGAAGCATCTTCTCAGAAACCAATAGAAGAAAAGGCAATTACTTCAAACCCCGAGCAAGTGTTTGCTGAGTGTTCCCAGAAGAGGATTTTGGGATTACTGGCAGCCATGTTACCTCCTGTAAAGTTGGTAAGACAGCCAGCATTTTCTTTGTAAAAGAGATGGTAGTAGTATCACAGAAAATAATGTTAAACTGTCTGTTGGAACAAACTATTAATAACAGTTAGCTCTGTATCCCTGAAAGTAGGTTTGTAAATTAAAATTATTTAACCTTCTCTGTATTTTGTATTTGTATATATCATGATTTACTATTTTTAATTATAATTTGTCTTTTTGTTTTTAAAATATTTAATCTCAGAAAATTTGAAAGAAAATGAATGTAGATCTTCATCTAGACTCATCAGATATTAATTTGGCTGTGTCCATTTACATATCTACTTATGTTTTTCATGAAATTTTGAAAAGTTGAAACAATTACTGACATTTCATCCTCAGCACTTCAGCATGTGATTTTGCGCCTTAAAGCAAAATCTCTCCTATCTAACTATAATGTCATTATTACTCTTAAAATTTAGCACTGATAGAATTCTGTCATATTTAGCCTATGTTCAGATTTTCTCAATCATCCTTGAAGTGTTTCTGGCAATTTTTTTAAGGATCTATTTAAAAATAGCATTGCATTTAGATTCATGCATATTTAATCTCCTTTCATGTACTTAACTTGCATTTTTGTGTATTTGGGTAACTGTGACACTGATATCTAGACAGTTTAGATTTGTTTTCATTATTGTTTTATAATTTTCTGATTTGTTCCTATATGTATTTTTTATGACCTTTCACATTTTTTTAAGTTGGGAAAGTTCTGTTTGGGCTAGCTAGTTAATATGAATTTACATATTAACTTAGGAGTATCACATCTTTACAATAGTCTGTTTTTTCTTTCCTTTTTTTTTTTTTTCCATGAAGAGAGGAATCAGACAGAGCCTGCAAGCTCCTAAAACAGGCTTTCCCAAGTTCACAGAGCTTCAGTAAAGGGAAGTGTCCCAGCACCTAAAGATGGGTCTTCAAGGCCCTGAGTCTGAGGACTTTTGTTTTTCAGCAATTTTCCAAGAGATGCTTAGTCCTCAAAGGAATCAACTTTTACATGGAAATTAATATTGCTTTATAAATTAGTCACAATTCACAGTGGCAATAAAATTAATGAGTTTCCTCTTGATACACTAATTCCAAAGGAAGGGAGCATGAATCATAAATTCATACTAGTCAATTATAATTGCTATCTGAAACTACAAGGAAACTGCAACGTTCATTCCAGTTCTCTCTCTCTCTCTCGAGGCAGGGTCTCACACTGCAGTCCAGGCTTGTATGTACTCACTCTGTAGGCCATGCTGGCCTCAAACACTGGCAATCGTCCTGCCTCAGTCTCCAGAGTGCTGGGATAATAGGTGTGTGCTACCATGCCTGATCTGTATAGTGCTAGGAAATAGAACTCAGGGATTTGTGCTTGCTAGGCAAGCACTCTAACCACTGAGCTATTCTTCCTCCAGCCCCTTTTCTTAAATATTTCTAGCTGTAACAGAGATATCCTGGATCTCATTATCGTAGGCTAATTATTTATTGATCAGTCTCCCATCTCAGCTACTGTTCTCCTTCCGTGGTGTCTTCCTTTCCATTTGGACTCTCAACTCCTCAACCAGGGTTTCCCTGCACATGACCTATTCCCCAAGCCAAGGTCTGTCCCAGTGCCAGGGTGCCATCTTGCATCAGGGCCACCCTTCCCACAGCAGACCATACTCAGCAGCTACATCAACTCAGATTCCCCATCCCCAGCTGAACTCCCCTCATGGCCACCTACTCCAGGTTGCCCTTCCATATTGACGCGCCGCTCACTCCGTACAAGCTCCTTTCTGACACGCAAGCCTAACCATTCCTAGGTTATTTCACCTAACACAGAAACTGTTCTCCCTCAGCTTGAGAGCTGACAGCCTACAACCCACACCAGACCAGCCCCAGCCTGGACACTTTCCTCATTCTTCTTGGATCTAACACCTTTCCCAAGCTGCTCCTTCAAATGAATGTCTTTTTAAGAATCACTTTTTATTTCTAAGTATTTTTTGTTCCTCAGCTGGTTTGTTTCCATGTTATGGATAGAGTGGCCTCTTGAAACACACTGAGGATAAGATCTCACAATTCTTACAGATTTCTTCCAGTTGTACATATTTTTTCCTATGCAAAATGATAAAGAGGTTTAAATGCATAGAAATTTATGAACTAGGATATTTGTCTAACTGAAGTTTATAATGATGAAGAACTGGAAGCAAAATAAATTGCAGGATAGTTTTTAAAGAAAGAAAAATAAATTTATTCAAAATTTTTATCTGTTTTAAATGTATTGCCTGTAAATACATGTTAAAAAGAGGTTGAAAAACTTCATCAAGCTAGTAACAGCTGTTACCTCCTGGACTTTTGTGGAGAGCTTTAACTCTTGTGTACTTCTGAATGTTTAAATTCTTTTACAGTTGACTTAATCAGGAGAAATGTTTTAAGTTTATATCATTGAGTAGAGGAATATTAGGGGCTATAATAAGATGGTACTTGAGAATGTTTATTTTATAATTAAATGTATATGTCATTTATGAAAGCCACTGTGTAAATCTGTTGGCACTAGGCAAGTTGAAGACAATAAGATGATACCTGAGAGCATTTATTTTGTAATTGATTATACATATCATTTATGAAAGTCACTGTATAATTCTGTTGGCACTATGCTAGCTGTAAATAATACCCAAAGGGGATGGAGTGTTTAGTGGGCGTGGTTGCTTGGAGTTTGTACTAAAGTAATCTCCTTCTCTCTTGGCAGGGCCCCACAGTCCCCCTGATAGACCTGGAGCACGTCCTCCCACTTATGTTTCAGGTTGTCATCTCCAATGCAGGCCACCTGAATGAAGCCTACCACCTCACCCTGGGTCTTCTTGGACAGTTCATCATCCGTCTTCTACCAGCAGAGGTAGATGCTGCAGTGACCAAGGTCCTCTCCACCAAGCACAACCTGTTTGCTGCAGGGGACAGTGCCATTGTGCCAGATGGCTGGAAGACCACTCACCTCCTCTTTAGCCTGGGAGCTGTGTGTCTGGACAGGTAACCTGGGGTCTTACCCAGCCAACCTCCGTTTGACCAACTGTTATGACCATTTAGATCAAAGACCTGGCTGTTTTTGAATTGCAGTATGCTATAGTGCTGTCGTCTAAAAATCTTGTGTGGAAACAGAATTGGTTATATGAATAGTGCTGCTAATCCACACAGCTGAGCAGCTCTCAGCACTGTCAGCTGATTCAGCTATGTATAATACATATTCTGGTGTGTTTCATTTTTTTTCCCTAAGAGCAGTAAGCACAGGCTTTAGTGTTTTTCATTATGAAAGGATCATAATAACTAACCAAAGTACTAAACTTGAAAAGAAGAAATGAACATAGTAGATCCACCTAATGCCCTGTGTTAATACTGCTGATAGCTGTGTTACTGTATGCCCCTCCACGCTTTTTTTCTGTTGTGAATGTGGGTGTGTATGTCCATGTGTAGGAGTAATTTTTTATAGTGATTTTTGAGAATATAGGTGGTGACTAAGTACTTAGAGAGAGATAGGATGATAATGTGCTCATCTTGAATACACACCAGAATGTGTATTTTACATAGTTGAATCAGCTGACAGTGCTGAGTCTTGCTCAGCTGTGTGGATTAACAGCATTATCCATACAACCAATTCTATTCCCACATAAGATTTTCAGACAGCAGCACTGTAGGATAGGAGGTAAAACTGAGGGATACTCTACCACAGAGCTACAACCCCAGTGCTTTTTATTTTTTATTCTGAGATAGTATCTTGCCAAGCTGCCCAGACTGGGCTTGAATTATTTCTCAGATTCCTAACTAAGTTGGTGGCACCACCACATCTGGTATTTGTTGTTTTACTGACCTTCATATGGAAAGCATTTTATGCTAATTAATGAACAGCTTTTTGTATACCTGTGCTTTGTCATGTCATGAGCTCTGATGAGTTGAGTTTGGAGTTCTGTGTACTGCCGCCTAACGGAACTTTTACCTTCTAGCCGGGTGGGCTTGGACTGGGCGTGCTCCATGGCAGAGATCCTGCGGTCACTCAACAGTGCCCCACTGTGGCGAGACGTCATTGCCTCCTTCACAGACCACTGCATCAAGCAGTTGCCTTTCCAGCTGAAGCACACCAACATCTTCACCCTGCTGGTGCTGGTCGGCTTTCCCCAGGTCTGAAGGCCTGCTCACCCCTTCTGCTCTTAAACATGCATGGCAAAGGCTCTAGGCTTAGCATTGAATTTTTTTCTTCAGTTGTATTAATTGACTTTCATAATATTGATATACTTTCAGAGTCATTGGGGTGATTTATTCAACTTACATTTTTAACAGTGTAGCCATTTGATTTAATTAGTTGGCTTTAGTAACGTATGACTAATATATTAAAATTGCAAAATTGCAAAAACATTTAAAGAACAATTGTCTTTCACTTTGGCATTCATCTTGATTTCAGTCTCACATCTGATTGGGACAAAAGGGGCTATAAAAACATGGTATCATCCAGCAAGTACATGCACCAGTTCTTTGCCAGGCCAGGGCTTAGAAATGAGAAGAACCGAACTTATACTGAATTAAGAATTCTTTCCTGTCTTGATGAACCATTGAATTGTCTTTTCTGTCTTTCTCTTATCCTGTCCCAGGTCCTCTGTGTGGGAACACGCTGTGTTTATATGGATAATGCCAATGAACCTCATAATGTGATCATCTTGAAGCACTTTACAGAGAAGAACAGGGCTGTGATTGTTGATGTCAAAACTCGGAAAAGGAAAACAGGTCCTAAGCATAATTATTTTTTCTAAGAATAGAATTGTTTAATCCTTGTATATCCTAAAATCAATGAAAATACTCTGGCTCTTGCTCCTACATATAATTTTTCTAAAAAAGCAAATTAATAGCTTCCTGAGCTGCTTTCCTTTGTTGCTAAAATAATGTGATTGAGGTAATTTTGAAGGTCCTGTCCACGCTGTTATTTTGTATATATATAGTTCTGTCTTTTGGTCTGCCAGGTAGATTCTGAACATTTGCTTTCTCTCCCTTTGTAGGTATCAATTGTTTTCTTACAGATAACTTAACACATTGTGGAGTCAAGTGGCTACATGGAGTTTAGTAACTACTCTTGGAATAACTGTAATCATATTAGCATAACTTTCTTTTTCAGTAAAACACAAAAAGTATTTGAACTGCTCTTTTGGCTTAATATGCCAAACTCCAGACAAAATGGATACCTGAACATTGTGTGCTCAGTTCTGCATCTGAAGCAATCTGTTTTCTCCTCAGCCTTAACACCAGTCAGTGTCTCTGCTCTCTGCTCTTTTTTTTCTTTCCTTTTGATTATGAGCATCCAGTTGTTTCGGGACCAACTGTTGAGTGGACCATCTTTCCTCCATTGAATTACTTTGTCACCTTTTAGAAATCAGTTGACTTGTTTATGTGTGTATATATATATATGTATATATATGTGTGTATATATACGTATATATATGTATATATATACGTATATATATATATATATCTGCTTATGGATGCTGTTATGTCTGACTGTTTCATATGACTATGCAGGACCACATTGACTATTTTGAATTTACAGTAAGTCTTAAAATCAGATCCTACAGTTTGGTTCTCTTTTTTCTTACAGAATGGTTTTGGCTCTTCTAGTTTCTTTGTTCTATATAAATTTTAGAATGAGCTTGTCAGTTTTTAGTAAAGAAACCGCTGGGATGTTGACTGGCATTGCACTGAATCTATAGCTCTGTCTTGAGAGAACTGACATCTTAATAGTATTGAATCTTTTAATCCATGAGCATCATAAATCTCTTCATTTATTTAGAGAATAAATTAAGGCCCATAAAATTTGGATTTTAATTTCTTTTAGCTTGGCGTAGGGTATTAACTTATCCTTTCATTCCTGAATTATAAATTGTATTTTCTCTCTTGTTTACTAGAAAGTCTAGATACAGATTCGTTATTTGAAGGGTTTTTTTTTTTTTCCAAAAAATCATCTTTGGTTTCCTAGATTTATTTTTTTCTATTTTTGTTTCATTGATTTCTGCTCTACTTACTTCTGATTTTGTTCCATATACTTGCTTTAGGTTTAATTTGCTTTTGCCTTTTGCTTTTTCCAGTTTCTTAAGGTGAAGGACTAGAAGAATATCTCAGTGGTTGAAGTATTTGCTTAGTACGCTTAAGGCCCTGAGTTCGATTCCACAACACAGTATTAACTGGGCATGGTAGCACATGCCTGTAATCCTAGCACCCAAGAAGTTGAGACAGGAGGATTGTCATGTGTTCATGGCCAGCCTGGGATCATAGTGAGTTCAGGACCAGCCTGGACTACAGATCAAGACTCTCTCAAAACACAAACAAATGGGGGCTGGAGGAATGGCTCAGCGGTTAAAGCGCTTGCTTTGCAAGCGCTAAGTCAAGTGCTAAGTACCCGATTTCGATTCCCCAGCACCACATAAGCTGGGCATGGCGGCGCACACCTGTAATCCCAGCACTCGGGAGGCTGAAGCAGGAGGATTGCCCTGAGTCCAAGGCCAGCCTGGACTACAGAGCGAGACCCTGTCTCAAAAAAAAAAAAAAAAAAGCCCACAAACAAAAAATCTCGTCAGTTTCTTAAGGTGAAAGTCACTGCTGATTTGAGGCCTTTCTTTTTTTGCCATGGCACTTAGTGCTGTGAATTTCCCTCTATGTAGGGCTTTAGTCATACTGACAATGTTTAATGTATTACCATTTTCATTCATTTATTCATTTGTTAAATCTATCACTTAGTTTCATTCAGAATATTTTTCTAATTTATCTTATGATTTCTACTTTGTACTGTGGATTTACTTAAAAGTTTATTAATTTCTACATATTTGAAGAACATTCCAGATAACTTTTTGTTATTAGGTTTAATTCTCTTGTTAGAGAGCATATGTTTATTTTAATTCTGTTAAGATTATATGAACTTCGGTCTGGAGGAATGCCCCAGCAGTTAAAGGGTTAAAGCACTTGCCTTGCAAAGCACCACTTAAAGCTGGGAGTGGTGGTGCACACCTGTAATCCCAGCACTTGAAGGCTGAGGCAGAAGAATTGTTATGAGTCCAAGGCCAGCCTGGGCTACAGAGTGAGACCCTGTCTCAAAAAACAAACAAAATTGATTATTGGAACTTGTTTTATGGCTCCAATTTCAGTTTTTCATGAAGGTTCCATGTGCACTTGAGAATATGTGTCAATTGATAGTGTATTGGGTGACTTTCCATGTTTTTTCTGATCTTCTACTTGTTCTAACAATTAGTGAAAGACGACTGTTGAAATAAATTAATTTCGTTATGAAATGTCTTTTTTTATTCTTGATTATGCTCCTTGGCCTGGTATCTCCTTTAATGTTTATGTAAATTGTCTTGTATTTTTCCCACTATTTTTATTAATATACATATGCAATACATAATGTTTACAATGAGCTTGAGCACATATATATCGTATTAACTTTACAATCTCTTCCCATTTTTGACCCTCCCACACTCTCCCATCCCTTCCCCCCAACTCTATCACTTCATGTGGTTCTATACAATGTCTGTGTTCTGGGTTTCCCAAGTCAGAGAGTACTTAACATATTTAATCTTCCGCATCTAAATCATTTCACTTAAGTCACCACTCTTTAGCTCAGCTTCCTATTGCTTGAATGGGCCACAGTGTTCAAATCTTGATGCCTCTTCTCTGAGTCTAGCTGATCCCTTTATTGGGATATTTGCTAAAAGTTCTTTTTTTTTCTATATCTTTGTTGATATTCTTAAACCTGACCTTACCACCAGTCCACATTAGAAAATAACTAAAAGCCTGTAATTCAGAAGACTAGTAAATATGAGAAAGAAGAAGAAAAGTTAAATTTCAAATGCCTTATCAGAATACTGGAAGGTGCATGTTTGTACACTGACAGGGTTATCTTTACACTAATCAGTTTTCTTAGGATTAACTTACATCAAAGACCTAATAAGTGAATTGCTACAATAAATGAACTTAAAATTGTATCACATTGCTACATTAAATGAACTTAAATCTGTATCACATAAGTATACTTAAAGTAACAGATATGAAGGCAAGTTTAGTTATTTCAGAATTTTTTTTTAACTTTCATTACTTATTTACTCACATTTTACTGATTACTAACATTCTGCTAGATTTGGTTTATAATTTTATCTGCCTATCCATCCATATATTCATGCTTACATATTTTTAAAAGATTTTATGTCAATTCCCCATGTTGCATATCATTATTCTGTTTTGTACACTACTATTAATGATGTGGGGCAATTTCACAGATTTTATAGATCAGCTGGTACTGTTTTAGAAGTATGTACATCAGTCAAACGATATAAATACCAATCTATTTTTTAATTTCATTTTCTCTTTAGATGTTACCTTTCCTCCAAGTTATTTTGGTGCTTCTTATCTTTCTGCCTCTCTCAGAGAGGATGAACTCATATTCAACATCAAAAAAGTGAATTGATATCTTAAACAAGCTTAAGACTTTATCAGTTTTCTACATTAAATGGACTTAAATCTATATCACATAAGTATACTGCAGCTAAAGCAATAAATATGCTTAGTTTCAGATTTTTTTAATTTTCATATATTGTTTACTCATATTTCACTAATTATTAACACTTTGCCCGATTTGGTTTATCCTCTTGCCTGTCATTTCATCCCTAATTTCATGCATAGCCGTACTTTTTTCTTAGCTTATTCTCCTCTAGCTGTTCTCTCTTTTTCTCTGCGGTCATTGGTGTCATTGGTCTCCCTTTCACTTTCTAAGTTTCCTTTTAAGTATTCTCTGCAATGCTGGCTTAGTGGCTGCAAATTCCTTTAAGCTTTTTATATCGTGGAAAGTTTTAATTTCTTCCTCTAATTTAAAATAAATTTTGCTGGATATAGCAATCTTGATTGGCATTTATGTTCTCCTAGTGCTTGGATGACATTGCTCCATGATCTGGCTTTCAGAGTCTGGATTGAGAAGTCTACGGTTATCCTGATGGGCTTATCTTTGTAGGTCACCTGTTTTTCTCTTACAGCTTTTAGTATTTTCTCTTTGTGTTGGGTTTCTAGAATTTTAATTATGATGTGTCATGATGAGGATCTCTTCTGATCAAAGTTGTTTGGTGTTCTATATGCCTGCAGTATTTCCATGTTCATTTCTTTTTTTAGATTTGGGAAATTTTCTCCCATAATTTCATTGAATATGATCTTTTAAGCCTTTTGTTTTGCCCTCAGTTTTCTCCTGGACTTCCATAATTCTGAGATGGTTTCTCTTTGAGTCATCTATTAGCCATTGTAACGATTCACTTTCTTTCTTATTTGTTTTCTTCATGGCCTGTATGTTGCAGCTCAGTCATTTTGTCTTCCACATCTGACATATTCTGAAGATGTCTGAATTGGTTGCTTATTATTTTCTGTGTGTTTTTCACTTCCTGAATATCTGCATTCAATTTTTTTATATCTCTGTTGTGTTCTTCTCTAATTTCTTGTATTGCATCCATTATCTTCTGGTTTATATCTTCTTTGTTCTCCTCTAATTGCTTTTCAATGTCTGCTATTAGCTTAGCTGTGTCCTGGCATATCCCTTGCATTATCTGAAGTTTCATTTCCTGTTTTAATTCAAAGTATTTTGGGGCCCAGAAGTTATCATCTTTTTGTCTTTTTCATCTCTTGATTCTGCTATTTCAGGATCCCTGGTATCATTTTCTGGGGTGTCAGGTCTTTTTGTAGGAGTTATATTACTACATTTCCTCATGGTTCTGCTGTCACTGGTTGTCTCTGGCTGCCTATCACCGTTGTGCAGGAAAGAAGGGTTTGGCAAAGGCCCAGTCCTAGATGCCACTGGAAGCCTCTGGTGTACGGGATGGACAGGTGTGATAGAATTCCCAGACCTAGATGCCTCTGGCACACAGGGTATTGGTGACCCGGAAGCCTCTGGTACGTGCAGTAGGGATGGGGCCATGGTCCCCCTTTTGAGTTGTCTTGTTCACCCCAGCCCTATCAGCAAAGCTCTCCCGCCTAACCTGGTTTCCCTCCCCAAGGGCAGGCTCTCTACCCTCTGAGGTGTGTCCACTACCCTGAGCCATTCAGGAGATCAGCAGCCTTTTTTTCCCCTCTTTTCTCCTCTCTCCCTCTTGTGCCAGTTTCTTCCTACACATTGTTTAAGGGTGACCCCAAAAGCCCTGATGTGCTCTTCTGAGCTTTATGTTTGTAGTACACATGACCCGCAGGTTGGTTTTTCGGAGGCTGGGGCCACCCATTGCCGACAATTCCCATTTCTCCGGATCCACACTTACCTCAGACTGAGGTTCTGTCTCCGGACTTTTGCTCTGTCTGTGATCTGTGGGTCCTGACAGCTCAGGGCTGCACCGAGTCGGCTGTTGTTTTCCTCCACTGCCAATATAGCTTCAGGATTTCTGACCCTTCCCATGGCCTCCTATCTGTTGTTGGGGTGATGTGTCCTCTCCCAGCTCCGTTACATGTCCAGGGCCCACATGGGCTTTCCTCTGTCTGCAGATGCCTGCGGCTCCCAGCCATTTGCAGCCAGCCTTCGGTGGCTTCCTGGGCTGCTGGGATATTTTTTTTTTTCCTCTGCTTTCAATGTTCCTTCAGAATGTCTGAGGTTCCCCTGTCCTTTCAGTTGTTGAGGTGCACCTCTCTTCCCTAGCTACATTGAACATGCATTTTCTAACTAAATTCTTGACTTTTTAAGTGAGTCAATGAGGAGACATTGTGCAGCGCTGTTACTCAGCTGCCATCTTTGGAAACTTTCCATTGTCCTGTATTTTTAAAGTTAGCATTTTCATGGTGTATCTTTTTCTGCCTTTTCCGTTTGGCCTTCCTGTGGCTTTACATTTAAAAGAAACTTCTTGTAGATAGCACATACAGGGAGGGCCCTTTAAAAATCCAAGCGATAATCTCTGCCTTTTATTGAATTGCTTAGATCACTTACATTTATTTGTTTATTTTTATTTTTTATTTTTTTTTTGAGACAAAGTCTCACGCTGCCACCCAGGCTGGTCCTGAACTCACTATGCAGCCCAGCTGGCCTTGTATTGCATCCATTATCTTCTGGTTTATATCTTCTTTGTTCTCCTCTAATTGCTTTTCAATGTTTGCTATTAGCTTAGCAGGGCAGTCCTCATATTTCAGCCACCCAAGTGCTAGGGTTACAGGCATACGCTGCTTGACTTAGCACTTGCGAGGAAAGTGCTTTAACCGCTGAGCCATTCTTCCAGCATTACTTACTTTTGATAAAGCTGTCAGATCAGCTGAATTTAAATATACTGTCTTATTTTATTTTCTATTATATTTGTTGCCTCTGTTCTTTGTTCCTTTTTCCTTCTGCCTTCTTCTAGATTGGTGTTTTATTTTTCAGTGATTACATTTTACGTCCACTACTGGGTATGTATTAACTATCTCTATTTTTTTTTAGTGATTGGTGTAGTTTTTATAGTAGTAAAGTAATATTTTAGAAATTATGCTAAATTCCCATTACACACTTTTAACTTATCATAATCTACCTTAGATGTTATACCATCTCATAATAGTGCTGAAGTATCGTATTTCTTTCCATTCCTTGCCTCCATTCTGTGTCACTGTCATTACACATTGTATTCTATATTATATAACCTCTCAATATATTGTGCTCTAAAATGTCAGATATTTTTAAATAATTATTTTATGTTCAGCTACTACATATTTGTTATTTCTTCTGCTCTTCATTCCTTTGTATAGATTCAAATTTTCATCTAGTAAAATTTTTCTTTTGTCTGAAAATCTTTCTTTAGCTTTTCTTGTAGTGTGGATGTGCTGCTACAAAATCTGTGTTTGTCTAGAAAGTGTTTATTCTGACTTCATCTTTGAGAGATAATTTTGCTGGGTAAAAAAATTCTAGGCTGAGAGCTTTGTTTTGAATACTTTAAAAATGTTCATTGCCTTCTGTTGTGCATAGATTCTAACACAAAGTCTGCTGTAATTCTTATCTTTGTTATTTTTTGTATTGTATCTTTTCTGTGGCGGCTTTTAAGATTTTTCTCTATTACTGATTTTTAGCAGCTTGATTATGATGTGCATGGTTTTCTTTATGTCTTTTTCTATTTGGGGGTTTATTGAGCTCTTTAGGTTTATAGTTTTTTATTGAATTTGAGGGCATAGTCAACCATTATGTTGTCATATATTTTCTCTGCCCCACCCCAGAATACTTCTATTCTAACTAGTGGGAAGACACAATATTCAGTTTTATGTGAGCTCCAGGAATTTTTCCATTTATTGCTGTCTGGTGGTTATTCTCCTGCCCCAGAGAGTTGCCTTTCCCACATACACAGGTCAATATTCAACCTTTAAAGTCATGAGGAGTCTTGTGTGGATCTATAGAGGTCTCTATCCCGCCCTTCTCTCTGTGTTTGCATCTTCCTTCTGGTAATATTCTGCCCTCTAAGTTCTAGCTGCCCTGATTTCCCTGACCTCCATTTTCTGCCTCCTCAACTCATTGAAACTTCTGGACTATGTTTGGATTTCTGCTTCTTGCTCGCCAGCCTGGAAATTGCCTCCAGATATCTGGTGCTACTCAAGGGCTAACTTAGTTTATGTCTTTCTTTCAGGGATTACAGTCTGCCACTGACTGTTGCCCGATGTCTGAAAATCATTGTTTCATTTTTTCCCCCAGTGTTTTAGTTGTCTAACATGGGAGAATGAGTCAGTCCCTCTTATTCTGTCTTATTTGGAAATGAAAGTTTCAAGTATACTGTTTTTAAGAATTTTCAACTGGACCCAGTGGCACACCCCTGTAATTTGAATATTCTGGAGTCCGAGGCAGGAAGATTGTACTGGGCTACACAGTGAGTTCAAGGCCAGCCTGGATTACATAGTGAGACCCTGTCTCAAAAAAAAAAAAAAAAAAAAAAAGCTTCCAAGCCTTTGCAGACAGCCTGTGCGTAACAATAGGAGGATGTACATTGCTCATCTGTGTGTTCAGTGGATAGACGACCCAGGAGCATTTTTGTGATTACCTGCAAACTGTCCTTAAATCCAGTGGCTGCCACTGAGCCTTGGAGATACTTGAATTTTTGGCAGTTCTTAGTTTAGTAAACTTGGTTATAGGAAGCGTTATCTGTACTTGTTGTGACTTTCTCTTCCCATTTCACATCACCCTTCAGTGAAGGACTACCAGCTGATCCAGAAGAGGGGAGGACAAGAATGTGATGTCCCTCATGCCCAGCTCAGCCAGTACTCCCAGCACTTTGCCTTTATCGCCAGTCACCTTCTGCAAACCAGCATGGACAGCCATTGTCCCGAGGCAGTGGAAGCAACCTGGGTCCTGTCCCTGTCTCTCAAAGGCTTATATAAAACACTAAAGGTAATAACCTCATCTGTTTGTTAATATGATTTGGCATCTGCAGGTAATTAATAAGAAATTTCATCTGATTTCAGTAAATACTTAGCCATAGGATACTGATAATTTTTAGATCTGTTTGGTACCTTATATGAGGTTAACTTTAAGGAAGAAATAGAAATTTGTCAGTGGTTCTGTGTTCTGTTTTTCAGCCCTGAGAGTTTGTAGTTATAGGGCCCAGACCACTCCTCTACTGTTGTTTTTTGTTCATGGCATTATCACAATGTGCAGTTTGTTTTATTGTTAATTAACATTGTAGTAGGAAAGGGCAGAGGGCAGAGATCTTTGATTTCTTCATTAAATAAATATTTGTTGAGCTCCAAGAGCCAAATGAAACTAAGATTATAGTGGTGAATTAGAAGGCTTTTGTTGACATTGAGCTTGCAGTCTAACTGACCAGAGGGATAACTGGGGACTTACGGGAACACTGCCGTAAGTCAGAAAAAACTTTCTGCAAAGGCAAAATTTGCAGTAACAGACAAGCAATTACCCCTGGGAAAAGTGGCCAGAGACAGTAGGAAGCTCCAGGTCCTGAAGTGGGATAATGGGTGATATGGTCACAGAAGCAGGCAAAGAACCTGAAGCTCCTTGTCAGCTATGATTTGGAACTTTGCGTTTAGTCTCAGAAGCACTGGAAGAATTCAGAAGGCAGACAGCAGGAGAGTGACATAAAACATTCAGAAGTATTGAATCAGTGAATAAAAAAGTGAATGAGCAGGTGGTAAGTTATGGTTAAGGTTCAGAAGTTTCATTCTCACCAGTGAAAGGAACTTTCTATGGGAGATCATCTTGTCTCCTGGGCTGGGCCTGGGTGCTGAGAAAGTCTTGCGTCTCTAACAGACCCCTCCTTTCCTGAGTTAGGACAAATATGCATCACTCTTTTTCTGCTTGGCAGGCTCATGGTTTTGAAGAGACCCAGGCAACTTTCCTTCAGACGGATCTGCTGAAGCTACTGGTGAAAAAGTGCAGCAAAGGCACTGGCTTCAGTAAAACATGGCTCCTCCGGGACCTGGAAGTAAGGGACAAGGGCAGCTCCTGCTACTGCTTCCTGGAAGCTGGGCACTCCAGCTAGTTCTGCCCTGTGTATGCTCGTTCTATAGTTTTTAAAACAATGCCTTGCTCTGTTCTTCTCCTTTAGAATTAGTGGTATGACACCTCTCTTCCCCTATCAGGGAAAATGGATTTGATTTTTTTTCAATGAACACTGGAGAAGTATTTTATGGAAATACATAATTGGCTGTCATGTCATGGCAATAGTGTTCCCTTGGATTACCTCCCTTGCAAGCTTTCTTTGAGCTGAAGTCAGTTTCTAAATTTGTCCTGACTTATGTTTAGTTTATGTACAATTTCAGTTGATTATTTTAATCTTTCTGCCATTCCCCTGAGGCCTTAGATTTTTCTAAGTGAGGTTATTGGGCTCCCTGTGGAAACGCTTGCTTCAGGTTC
This sequence comes from Ctenodactylus gundi, assembly GCA_004027205.1. Taxonomy (NCBI): domain Eukaryota; kingdom Metazoa; phylum Chordata; class Mammalia; order Rodentia; family Ctenodactylidae; genus Ctenodactylus; species Ctenodactylus gundi. Next base: position 24,956 of record PVKB01004853.1, on the reverse strand, counting down.
AACAGAGGACACTGCAGAGGCAGTGGTATGCCACCTTGAGGGCTGATTTAAGGAAACGGCTCTAAGTGCTACAGAAGGGTTTGTTCAGGTTTAAGGGAAACATGCTAAAACATATTAATAGGTGGGCTGGAGGAATAGTAAAGTGGCTAAAATGCTTGCCTGGCTAGCTCAAAGTCCTGAGTTCAATTACTTAGCACCACATAAGCCAGGCATGGTGGCACATACCTGTAATCCCAGCACTCAGGAGGATCAGGCAGGAGGATTACAGTGTGTTCGAGGCCAGCCTCGGCTACACAGTCATTTCAGGACCAGCACAGACTACAGAGTGAGACCGTGTCTCAAAAAACACAGTAATGGATCACTTGGAGACAATATGAACTCTTAGTCTCAGAGGATGTTATAAATTATTTAATAGAATTATGATTTATTTAACAGAATTACATTGCAAAATATTTTTTAAAAATAAAACAATGGATAACTTAGAGACTGACCTCTTAAGTCTCAGAGGTTTTAAATCATAATTTTTTTATACAGAACTACCTTGCAGAATATTTTTAAAATGAAAGACTGGAAAACTTTTTTTTTTTTTTTTTTTTGGCATTACTGAGAATTAAACCCAGGGCCTTCACACTGAGCTATACTCCCAGCCCTCTTTTGTATTTAGACATGTTCTGGTTAAATTGCTGAGTTGCACCAGCTGGGTTTGGACTTGTACTTCTGCCTCAGCCTCCCAGAGTGCTGTGATTGCAGACATATGCCATCACACCCAGCTTTTTCTTTTAATATTTTCTCATGCAACTGTAGTACATATACAAATGTATAGTACACAATGAGCAGAGTATTCAAATAAACTGAAACGTGACAGGCATCATTCTCGGTTTCCATGTAGAGTTCATAACCACCGGTTTTGATGGCAACATACAAGACAGGAAGGTGTTTTGCACCTTTTTTGCCACTATTAATGCTTCATTGTTTATATTTTGAAAGAACTGTTTACACATTGTACATTATCCCTAACAGGTAAGTTATTAGGGCTGGGCCTGGTGTTGCAGGCCTGTAATCCTAGTACTCTGAGAAGGCACAGCTGAGGAACTTAATGAAACCCTGTTTCAAAGTCAAAGGTAGAAAACAGGCTGGAGAAAGCCTTGGTCTGGGTCTCTAGTACTGCAAAAAAAAAAAAAGAAAGAAAGAAAGAAAGAAAGAAAAGAGAAAGACAGACTTGGAAAACCCAGAACACAGACATTCTTTGGAACCATATGAAGTAATAGCCAGAGCCGGGAGAAGGGACAGGGAGGGTGTGGTAGGGTAGAAAATGGGAAGGGATTGTAAAGTCGATAGAATACATATGTGTACGAAACACCCAAATTCACTGTGAATACTATGTATTACATATGTATATTAATAAAAATAGGGGGGAAAAAGAAAAGAGAAAGAAAAAGAAAGGAAGGAAGAAAGAATTATTACTGGGTTAAAGGACATGAATACTTTTATCTTTCTAGTTCACCAAAACGAATTCTAAAAGGTGGATACCAGTTCATGTTATCAGGAAAAACTAATAATCTCATGAAGCCCCCAGACTTTTTATTACCATTTCTTCAATTATAAGTAGAGCTGAACATGTTCTTATATTTATTTAATAATTTTACTTTCCTTTTTGGTGTGTGTGATACTTGGAGATTGAACCCAAGGGCCTTCACACTATACTGTAAACTCCAACCCTTTTTTAGGCTTTATTTTGAGAAAAGGATCTTGCTGAGTCACTCTGTTGCCCAGACTAGGCTCAAACTTAATGATTCGCCTGCCTCAGCTTCCCAGAGTGCTGGGATCACAGGCTTGCATCCCTTTGCCTAATTTTACATTCTTTATATAAGTTCTGATGTCTTTGAAAGTTAGGTCAAATGTTTCCGCCCTTACCTGGGTAAAGAACAGTGCCATCTTTGGTGCCCTGAACACTCACCTCCGTGCCCTGCCGGCTCTCATCTCTGGATAGATTCTGTCCATCATGCTGTACTCCTCCAAAAAGGAGATCAGCACTCTGACAGAACATGGAGACCTCGAGCTGGATGAGCGAGGGGACCAAGAAGAAGATGTGGAAAGGCCAGTGAGCAGTCCTGGGGAACCAGAGCAGAAAAAGCTAGACCCTCTTGAAGGCCTGGACGAACCCACCAGAATATGTTTCTTGGTGAGTAGAGCACAGCTTTGAACAATGAGGTCTCTTTGACTCAGGCTGTGCTTCAGTCTAAACACGAAAATGTGTAAGTCTGATGTTCTGAGAATCTGCTTCCTAAAGACTCAGTCTGGGTTTGATACTCTATCCAGAAGAATGGAAAAGACCATAGCAGTTGTTATGTATGTCCTTGGGCCATGGGCCCAAAAGCCTTCAATTTTTCTCCCACAAAATATACACTCAAGGGACTAGAGAAATAGCTCAGAGGTTAAAAGTGCTTGGATAGCAAGCACTAAGTACCTGAGTTCGATTCCCCAGCACCATGTAAGCTGGGCATAGTAACACATGCCTATGGGCCTAGCACTCAGGAGGCTGAGGTAGGACTGCCCTGAGGTCAAGGTCAACCTGAGCTACATAGTGAGTTCAGAACCACCCTAGGCTAGAGAATTGAGACCCTGTCTCCAAAAAAGAAAAACAAAACTCAAATATGCATGTAAATTTTTGCCTATAATGTCCATAGTTTATTAAAGCCTACGAACAAGCTTTCAAATGGTAGTCCTCTCCTAGTATCTCGGAATATTCTCTTACCTTCCCTGATTATCTTTTCTTGTTTGGAACCTGTGAAGTAGGCAGGGCTTGGGTATCAAAAGCCCTGACTATATGAAGAGTAAACGGCATGTGTAGTGTGAATATCAGAAAAACAGGTAGTGTTTAAAAAAAAAAAAAAAAAAAAAAAAACCTCCAAAGGGCTAGAGGAATGGCATAGTGGTTAAAGCAGTTGCCTTGCAAGCACAAGGCCCTGAGTTTGATTCCCCAGCACTACATAAAGCTGGACATGGTAGCATCCCAGCACTCAGGAGGCTGAGGCAGGAGGATTGCTGTGAATCCAAGGCCAGCCTGGGTGACACTGAGTTCAAAAGCAGCCTGGGCTACAAAGCAAGATTCTATCAAAAAAAAAATCTCCACAAAGAAAGTTTAGGGCTTGGGTTTTCATGCTCAGTGCCTAAGCTGAATGTGAAACAGACACACAGAAGCTAGCAGTGAGTCCAAGTGACAAATTTACCTGTTAGCATTGTGTTTAGTTGACATAGTGGTTTCTTGGTAATTCCGTGTTTACAGGTGGTTTTGATTGGTAATGTGTTGAAACACTTCTAATTATTCCTCTTGTGCATGCTCCATGCATACAGATGGCTCATGATGCCCTCAATGCCCCTCTGCACATCCTCCGGGCTATATTTGAGCTACAGATGAAGAAGACCCACTCTTTCTTCCTGGAGGTTCAGAAGAGGTAAGGGACATACGTAAGTGAGAGCAAGTGAGGGTGGAGAGGATACCTGCTGCCAGTGGGCTCTGGAGAGATCCCAGCAAGCCAGGCAGCAGGTGTGGCAAGGGCTTACAGTTGTCCATGAATTGATAAGAAAGATAACTGTGCCGTGCTACATGGGTTGTCTCTCAAGTATGTGCAGTCTGCCTTTTAAATTAAACTCATTTTATGAATGAGACACCTAGCAAACACCAAAATCGCTCTTATATGTGATCCCAGTGAGCACTCTTACGCACAGCTTTTTGGTTTTATCACATGTAAATTATTTTTATGTGTTTTTTTATCCTCAAGAATGATTATATAATTAGCAATATGGCCAGGAAGTTTGGAGCTATCCTTCGGCTCAGTTGTTCAATTTGTGTAGAACTTTTATATCTGCCATCTAATCTCCTCCTCCCCCATATCCCGGTTTTGACTTCACACCACGCTGGGTGGAACCCAGAGCCTCATATATGCTAGGCAAGCACTCTTCTGCTAAGCCACACCCCCAGGTCTTTGCCTTCTTGTTCTAATTTGTAGTAAATTTTTAATTTTCTTTTATTCATGTTTCTGCTTTACCTCATATATTTCTTAAATATTACTTCAGATCCTCTGCAAAGCAGCTGTTGTGAAATAAAGACTTTCAGGGGACAAGCTAAGTTTCTGTAACAAGAGAAAAAAATAGGCAAGAATATCATGGACCGAAGCAGCTAGATTGTTTCTCAGCGACCCAGGGTGGGGGCAGCTGCACTCCACAAAGTGACCCAGTGATTGATGCTCGCTGTGGTGTTGCCATCTGTGTAGTTACTGCCTTGAGGTTCTGGCCCAGAGCAAAGATGGAGACAAGAGGATAAAGTGTATCCTTAGCATAGTTGACTGGTGCTGGGCTCTGGAAATATATCTCATCTCTCATTGGAGCTGCTTGAGGTCTGAGAGCCATGTCTTTATCTGTGTGTCTCCTCTGAGAACTTAAGGGAACCTTGTTTCTGAAAGACTAGGGGCTGGGCATGGCGGCATATATATGCCTGTAATCCCAGCTACATGGAAGGCTGATGCAGGAAGATCACAACTTCAAGGCTGTACTAGGCAACTTAGCAAGATCCTATCTCAAAAAAAAAAAAAAAAAAAAATTGAAGGGTTGGGGATATAGCTCAACATAAGAGCACTTGCTTAGCGTTGTGCAAGGTCCTAGATTTCATCCCCAGTAATGAAAAAGGAGAGTGAATGAATAAATGACAGAATGAAAATTAGATCCTGGGGGTTCAGTTTATATCCTTTGCCTTGAGGGATATCTGCAAACACGAGTGAGTAAGGGCAGTGAATTCAGTTTGCAAAATACAGAAGGATTATGTAATTGTGTAATAATTGGAAAGTAGCTCTACCAAGTTTGATTGTAAGGTAAAGTCTTGTTGTCCTTCAGGGTTTGTTTGGGTTTTTTTTTTGAGTTTTTTGTTTTGTTTTGTTTTGTTTTGTTTTGTTTTGGGACAGAGTCTTGCTCTGTAGTCCAGGCTGGTCCTCAGCTCACTGTGGAGCCCAGGTTGGCCTTGGACTCACAGCAATCCCCCTGCCATCCAAGTGCTGGGATTACAGGCATACGCCACTATATCTAGCTATGTAGCTTATGTGGTACTGGAGAATTGAACTCAGGACCTTGCCCTTGCAAGGCAAGATCTCTAATAGCTGTGATATTCCCCCAGTCCTTGTCATTTCCCACTTTTTGTACTCAACTCTGTGTTCCTGTTCTTCAGGTTTGATGGAGATGCACTTGCCACAGATGAAAGGATACGCTCCCTGGCTGAGAAGTGGCAGCCCAGCAGGAGCCTGAGGCTGGAAGAGCAGAGCGCCAAAGCTGTTGATACGGACATGATCATCTTGCCGTGCCTGGTATGTCGCCTGCCTGGGGGCATAGTTCACACTGTTCTCTCCCCGCCTCCTTCTCTCTGAGGTAGAGGCCACACCTCCGTTATGTGGTCTTGGTTTTGCAGTCTCAGCCTGTACGCTGCGACCAAGCCACTGCTGAATCGAACCCTGTGACCCAGAAGCTGATCTCCAGCACAGAGAGCGAACTTCAGCAGAGCTACGCCAAGCAGCGCCGGAGCAAGAGTGCCACTCTCCTGCACAAGGAGCTGAACTGCAAAAGCAAGAGGGCTGTGCGGGACTACCTCTTCCGCGTGAATGAGGCCACAGCTGTCCTGTATGCCCGCCATGTGCTTGCCTCCCTGCTTGCTGAGTGGCCCGAGCAGGTGCCAGTCAGCGAGGATGTCCTGGAATTAAGTGGCCCTGCCCACATGACCTACATATTGGATATGATCATGCAGCTGGAAGAAAAGCACCAATGGGAGAAGGTAGTTAAGCAAACCAATCTCAACACTCCCTCTCTTCCCCAGTCATGCCAAGCCTCTCCTCAGCCCCATTCTCCCCATCTTTGTTCCCCTGGCTTCACCAGTGAGTACTTCGTAGAGTGACCTTACTTGTACGGCTCTCTGAATCCCTGACAGAAGGGAATGTAAAAAAGATAGGGCCACTTTTGGCTCTCCCATGGATTGGCCTGGAGCTGAGCTCACAGGAAGCACAGAGAATGTATACATTGATGGTCCTGTAGCCCAGGCTGGTCCTGAACTCACTGTGGAGCCTAGGCAGGCCTTGGATTCATGGCAATCCTCCTGCCTCAGCCTCCCAAGTGCAGAGATTACAGATGGGCACCACCATGCCCAGCTTATGTGGTGCTGAGGAATTGAACCCAGGACCTTGCACTTGCTAGGCATGCACTTTAACTGCTGTGCCATCCATCCAGCTCCTTTGTTTTGTGTTTTTTTGGGGACAGGGTCTTGTTCTGTAGCGTGGGCCAGTACTGAACTCACTATGTAGCCCAGGCTGGCCCTGAATATGTGGCAATTCTCCTGCCTCTGCCTGCTGAGTTCTGTGATTATAGGCATGCATCACCACGCCCAGCTCATGTAGTGCTAGGGAACAGAACTCAGAGCCTTGAACTTGCTAGGCAAGCACTTCAGCCATTATGCTATTTTTTTTTTTTTTTTTTTTTTTTTTTGAGACAGAGTCTTGGTCTGTAGTCCAGACTGGTCCTGAACTCACTATGTAACCCAAAATGGCCTCAAACTCAGCAGTCTTCCTGCCTCAGCCTCCTAAGTGCTGGGATTACAGGCATGTGCTACCATATCCAGTTTATGCCGTACTGGGGAATCGAACCCATATTGTGCTTGCTAGGCAAGCACTTTAACTTCTGAGCTATACTCCCAGCATTGCCTTTTTCTTTCTTTTTTTTTTTTTTAACATCTGCAAGTCTACAGCTGTTCTACCTACCTTGTTTCCTCTCATGTCCCTAAAGTCTCATTTAACATGAAATCCAGGGATCAGGGTTAATTAGGACTCTCTGGTAGTCTGTTCTCATAATACAGGAGGACTTCTTGATGTTTTTGCCTTTGTTTTAAAGTATCATTTCTAGAGTGTCTCTCTAGGTCAGATGCTCTGCCTAAACTCACATCTTGGTACCATTTTGGCCCTGGGTATTATAGGTGGAGACCAAGCAAGGGAAGTTTGTCCAAGGCTGCTGGATTCTGGGTGGCAGAGTTGAGTCTCAGCAGCATCTGTGCCATTATCTGAAGCCCAGTTCTCTGATTTTAAGTTGGACATGATTTTCTATTTTAAGTCAAGTCTTCAACTTGTTCTTTTAAAGTAATGCTGGGTCAGAGATCTTTCTTCAGGTCCTGCTGCCTAGAAGCAGAGGACCCAGGGCAGCAGAAAGCACCTTATCTGGGAACTCAGCAGCTCTGGTCCCTTTTCCCAGCTGAACCAGAAAGTTTTGTCACCATCTTCCCGGTTTCTAAGTACAAAAATCTTGAGTCACATTTCATACCTTCTTTATTCTGTCCCGACCCCTACACATACTTCGTGGACCTGCCCATTCCCAACTCCTGTCCCTGCAACTCCTCAGTCTGTAGTCTCATCCTGGCCACTTGTCACTGTGCTGTCATTACTTACCTGCAGGTTGCTCCACTTGCTCAGTTGTAGCACTTTAGGGGCCAAGACTGTCTCTGGCTGGCTCTATTAGTTACTTCAGACCTCCTAGAAGTGGCATTGTTCTAAAAGGCCTGCAAGTGTCCTTATTCATAGCAGGGACCTAGTCAAGTGAGAGTGGCTGATAGGATTGGTTTTGTGGGAGGGGGTTGCAAAAGCTTGTTCTGCATCCATGATCCCACCAGCACTTCTGGATGGGCCTTGATTGAGGCTGACTCTCCTGCTGCTTCCTGAGCCCACTGAAGGCCCTGCCCTGACTGGCCTTTTGTTCCACCAGATTCTGCGGAAGGTGCTCCAGGGCTGCCGAGAGAACATGCTGGGAACCATGGCCCTGGCAGCCTGCCAGTTCATGGAGGAGCCGGGAATGGAAGTACAAGTGAGGGAATCAAAACACCCATATAATAACAACACCAGCTTTGAGGTATGGCCTGCGCAGTAGAAACCTCGTCTATTCCATCAACAGCTCATCCTCACACAACCCTCACCAAGAAAGTGCTTCCTTCCTCTAAGCAGCTGTCCCCTTGAAGCCTGAGCTCCTATGTAACCAACCAAGTCTCCGCTTCTCCTGACCATCCTTATTTTAACAGGAAAAATGGGGCATGTGGCCCCTAAGGAGACTTGACTTTTCCTACACAGCTGCTCAAGGGAAACCATGGCTATTGCCAGCAGTGACTCTGCACATAGGTTTGGTCTGGTCTGGTTTCATCCTGGCTCTTTAACTGTCTCCTGAAAGCCTGGCTCTGGCCCTCTTTTAATTACCCAGAACCACATGCCTCATCTTTTCCATCCTTAATTTGTACTGGGATAGAAGGAAGTAGGAGTTTGGATGAGCCTGGGTGGGGTAGCCTCAGTTATTCTCCTTACCCTGCCTTACTTCAGCCCTTTAAGAATGTCAGAGTTGGCAAGGCCCAAACACCCAATAGCAGGGGTCGAGGGAAACAGCCAGTGTAGAATTCAGCCACTGGTCAGCTGATAAGTTATGTTACAATAAAATGTAACCCTGCTCATTCACTTCCTTTTAAGCGTTTTCTCTTCCCATTTTTGACCTTTGACCTATATAGATATCTGTCACAAAGTTATACAGCAGAGAGGATCATGTTGTCTTTGCCACCACCCCTGGACCGTCCCCTTCTTTTCTGGGGTTCCCACTGCTGTTCTTTCCTGACTTCCCATGTTGGCCTGGCCCTGGCCCAGCCTGGCTCCACACCAGCTGTCAGGTGTCCCTTGTGCAGTGCAAGTTTCTCCCGTTCAGCATCCTCTGCTGTCCAGACAATCTGAACCTTCCTCACTTCACTTTAGTGCACAGAGGCTTGGCCCTCTGAACTGCTGGCTGCTCTCAGGTCCTGACTCACTCTTTTCTCCCATGTCTAAGAGTGTGTACCCATGCAGCATTCCCTGAACATGCCAGACCATTCTGGTACCATTCCCTTCCTGAGATGCACATTCATGTGGTCATATGTCCTGATCTCCTACAAGCTTTCTGTCCTCAGTATTCTTCCCAGCAGTCTGAGCACCCTGCGCTGGGACCTTTCTGCCCTCCTGCCCAGCCCCTTACTGCAGTCAGGGTGTGTTCTCTGCATTAACTGGCCTGATTGCTTCAGAAGGAAGGGCTGTGATGGCCTAGAGCCATTGTGATGGAAGTGTTCTATCTCTCCTCCTAGGATAAAGTCCACATTCCTGGTGCATTCTACCTCTCAATCAAATTCGACTCTCAGTGTAACACAGAGGAAGGCTGTGATGAGTTGGCCATGTCCAGCAGTAGTGACTTTCAGCAGGATCGACACAACTTCAGTGGCTCTCACCAAAAGTGGAAAGATTTTGAACTTCCAGGTAGAACAATTACTTGGCTATGTGGGCTCTTTACTCAAGTAGGTAGATGTAATGTTGAGGAGGGCAGTTACTCGACAGTTTCTAAATGAGCTTAATATATTTACCAGAAGCAACTTGTTTGCCATTTCCTGTTGCTGTTTCCTGATCTGTCTGGTTCTTTGTGGCCAGGAGATACCCTGTATTACCGCTTTACCTCTGATATGAGCAACACTGAGTGGGGCTACAAGTTCACTGTGACTGCAGGACACTTGGGACGATTTCAAACAGGTATGTGTCCTGCTCTTTTCATTTGCGTGATCTACCTGCAAGGAGCACTATGTGGCTGTGTCATTATGTTACTGATCTTTACTAAAATCAAAGCAAGAACTTTTTTCCAAGGCTTCCCAAATAAGTCTCACAAACCTGTCTCTCTTGAATATGATATGGTTAGCTAGTTGTGACCTCTTGTGCTTTGGAAAGCTAAGAGCTCCTCTGTCAGGGCCTCAAAGAAAATGCTTGTTCTCTTAGAATTTGCCTGGCCACTTTCCAAAAGAAGAGAAGGTTGTTCATGTTTTAGCCAAAATTTTCTCATCCTATTTTCAAGCAGTCTATAATGTGAATAATTCTTAATGTACACAATTGTTAGACTTTGTTTTTTAAATGTCTCTTTTGGGGGGGTTGACCAGGGTTCGAGATTTTGAAGCAGATGTTGTCAGAAGAAAGGGTTGTGCCTCACCTCCCACTGGCCAAAATTTGGGAGTGGTTGGTGGGTGTGGCCTGTCGCCAGACTGGACATCAGCGACTAAAAGCCATCCACCTGCTTCTAAGGATCGTAGGATGCTGCACCCACAGGTAGGCTGGATCTGAATCTTTCTAGATATCTCCTCCTATCTTGCTGCCTTGATGTCTTGATGAACAGATACCAGTAATTTTATTATCATCCTGTTCATCTGTCATTCACTTTATGTTGGTGCTTTTGGTGGCCTAAGTAATTTTTGCCCCATCAAAGGTCATGAAGAGACCTCTTGTGTACCTTCGGAAAGCCTGTTTTCTTTTCATACTTGGGTCTGTAACTCACCTGGGATGACCTGTAGTGTGTTATATAAAGTAGCAGGGTCAGGGTTTTTTTTGTGGGTCTCTGTTGGTCTCCAAAGACCACTCCCACCCCTCACCATCCTGCAGTACCATCTTTGTCACAAAGCAAACTTCTGTGTAGGTACGGGTCCCTCTGTGCTTTGGTTTTATAGTTTGTCTGTGTACCCATGTCACCCTGTCTTAAAAATTACAGCTTTATAACAGATTTATATATCTTATATTGATGATATAAATCCTTCAACTAGTTCATCTGGGAGATTATTTTCAACCTTGTACATACATATTTTGGATTTAGTTTTTTAATTTTTCCATGTGCATGCACATACACACATACCAGCTCACTCTCATACAAACACTCCTTAACTTACCAATGAGCTTTTTTTTTCAGTGCTGGGGATCAAATCCTAGGCAGGCACTCACCCCTGAGCTACATCCCACAGGCCTCCTGATGTGACCTGGATGGACTCGGTAGATCAGTTTGAGAGAAATGAAGATCTTTAGAAGCCAAGCATGGTGGCACATGCCTGCAGTCCCAGCTGTTTAATGGGCTGAGTCAAGAGAATCTCAAGTTCAAGGCTAGCCTGGAAAACTTGGCAAGATCATTTCTCAAAGGAAAAGGGACTGGAGATGTAGCTCAGTGGTAGAACTCTTACCTAGCATTTGTGAAGCTATGGCTTTCACCCCTAGCCCTGCAAAAAATAAAATGGAACCTTCCAAGTCAAGTGAGAGAAACTGATTACTTAAAATCAATCCCTCAGCTGCCATCAGGGAGGGAGGGAGGGCAAGCTGAGCGTGCCTGCTGTTGGTACCCCATCCTCGCATGCAAATGTTGGGGGTAGGGGGGTTCCCTTGCCCCAGGTGGGTGTCCAGTGGGTCTCTAGTTTAGGAAACATGTAGTATGTCTGTAGTCATCAGACTAGTGGACCTTTTCTGGCCATAGCACAGATGCCTTTCTGTGTTCTTTGCTGGTCTTTACCCATACCTCCTTATAAGTAGGACACCTCTGTATCCCTTCACTCCAGTCCTAAAGGTAACCCTCGGCATGCCTTGTCACCCGTCATGGGTTAGAGACCCTTGGACCTGAGGCAGTGGCTGGAGGCCAGAAGGGAAGGGCAGCCCCAGGGAGGGAGGCCAGGCCAGTGCCTTTCACCTCACACTCAGAGTGCTCATCTGAAAACCAGCTGGGAAGTGGTGTTAAACAAATGGATCTTCCTGTTTGATTACTTCATGAAGACTTATTCCTCTGGGGGAAAATGACTGGCTCCAAGGTAACATTTAGGCAGGCAGAGTTCTTTTTCAAGTCATAAGAGAAAAAGCAAATTAAAGAGAAAAGCCCCGTTACGTACGCACGCATATGTGCGTGTGTGTAAGTGTAATTGTAAAGCAGTAAGCCCCAGAATACTGCTGATTTCCTGATCTTCCTCCTCTGAAGACTGCTGCGCTGGAATTGCCACAAACCTGCTTCAAGCATGAGCCCTCTCTCCTGCTCTTGATGGGGTTTGAGGGCTGTGCTTTCCTTAGGCAGAAGGTTTCTGGCCAGCCAGCCAGCTTCAAAAGCGTATTTTCTGTGCTTCATAAGCGTACCATAAAAACAATGATTGTTGCCATGGTATCTTAAGTAGGTTTTTTTCATCATTAAATTTTATCTTGTTTGTGCAGTGTCACATCTTGCCTTCTCCTACTTAACATTTATCTTGAGACTTTCCCACTGTCGCTGGACGGGTTTCATCACTGCCAGCTCTTAAGATACACAGTAATTCCCACACTTGAGGTTCTTCTAGTTCCTTAAAGTTTATATTTTATTATTTTATTGGGTATTCGGGATTGAGCCCAGGTCCTTCCTAATAGGCTACATCTCCATCTCCAGCCCCTTTTTTAGTTTTGATTTGGAGATTAGGTCTGCCCTTTCCCATTCTGCTTTTGGTGACCATGTGTGGCTATATTAGGAGGAGGACAGGTGGGGCTATTTGATGATGGCCGTATGTAGAGTGATGGTGGAGGAGGAGTCTGAGCTGCAGTTCCATCAGCTGTGCACTGTGACTGGCCTGGCCCCAGTCAGTGCACTCATCCTGGTTCCTCTTGCAGTGACCTCTGTGACCTTGCACTGCTGAAGCCACTGTGGCAGCTCTTCACACACATGGAGTATGGCCTGTTTGAAGATGTGATGCAGCCTGGCATCCTCCTCCCCCTGCACCGGGCACTCACAGAGCTCTTCTTTGTCACTGAGAACCGCGCCCAGGTGAGGGACCTGTCTGTGTCTCTCTTGCCCCAGGTCTGGTGGGAGTTTGGGGCCTCTGCATGCTTTTGCCCTCCAGCTGCCAGACAGGGCTTGGGTCAGAGCTCCATTCCGAGCCCTGGGTGGCTAGGCAGGCCTGTGCAAGGAGGCGGGCCGGGCCCGCAGTCTGCACCTCCTTCTTATTCCTGGGAAGCCCTCAGGCCAGCAGCACATTGCTTATTTTAGCAGGCCTAAAGCCAAAGGGGGAAAAAACAGCCCTAGATGGGTCCTAGACGGGCCCTTGACAACAGGGAGTTATGGAAAATCAAACAGATAGATTCCTCTTCCTCCTTTTTTTTTCTTCCCCTCAGCACAATAGACTCATTGAATGAGTGAAATGAAAAAGCCTTTCACAAGTCCTTAGCTTACCCCCCTCAAGTTATGCATGAGGAAGTTAGCCAGAGGAGGGGAGTCTTCTGCCTGGTCATCCTGTGGGCTGGGCTGGGCAGGGCAGGGCAGGGCCAGGCCAGCCCTACAACCAGTGCCATGGCTCCTTTAGTCTGGTCCCCTTTTCACAGCTCTAGGATCACTTATGGCAAGCCAAGCCATGAGTGTCTGGCATGAGCAGTATTTCCGCTCCTGAGGCCTCTGCTTCCTAGGTGAGTCTTCACTCACAGAGCCCATGCTTTCTCCACAGGAGCTCGGTGTGTTGCAAGATTACCTGCTGGCCTTAACCACGGACGACCACCTTCTCCGCTGTGCAGCACAGGTATACCTCCCCAGCACAGCTGCCCTTGAGAGTTGGCTCCCCGGGGGCAGGAAGCACAGTGTCACTGTTGCCAGGACAGTGTCTGTGCCTTGCATGATGAATACAGAACCACCCAGGGTTTACACGGAGTGCCTTCCAATTCAGTCCCTTCCTCACAGCACGTAGGGCAGGCGAGCCCCATTTGTCAGCATCTCTCCTGTTAAACTGTGGGATTAGAAGACACTAGCAAGAATTTGTGTTTTTAAAATCAAAACAACCAATGCCTTAAATTTAGTTTGGCTGATCCCTGAAGTTTCCACAGAGTTAGACTTAAGATATTTTTGGATATAATTTGCTTCCCTGGTAGGAGAACTCCTCTCTGACAGCTGTGTGGTCTCAGGATGCTTCATATTTTTAAATGATTGAGGTTCCAAGAAAGTGTTTTGGGCATTATAAAATTATATATATATATATATTATACACACACACACACACACACACACACAGTTAAAAATTAAATTACCTTTTAAATCTAGAAGTTAAAATTTCATTTTAAAAGTTTAAACATTTATTTAGCAACTTATGTTTTTTTTTGAAGAGTAGTAAACAGTTAATGTGAGTAACATTTTATGGAAAACAACTCATATATATTTTTTAATCTTTGAGATTGAATCTCACTGTGTTGCCCAGACTAGTCTTGAGTTTCAGGAGTCAGGGGATTATCCCACTTTGGCTCCCAAGTAGCTGGAACTATGGTCATGTGCCACTATAACCAGGCTTTTCTTTTTGTTTCTGTTAAGACTCTGTAGCCCAGGCTAGCCTCAAACACACAGCAATCCTCCTGGCTCGGCTTCCTAAGTGCTGAGGTTACAGGCGTGCACCACCATGCCTGGCTTTTCCTAGGCAAGCACTCTTAACTGCTCACCTATAAACTCAGCCCCCATGACCAACTTCAAACAAAATAATTTTTGAGAAGGGTGGCACATGCTCACATTTTCTTTAATGTGTGGCTCACCTGAACACAGCCAGCTTCTCCTGTCTGCATCTGCCCTCGGTCTGCTATATAATCACAGTTTAGCCTGTGGAGAACTGCTCTGTATGCTCTTGAGAGAGAGAAACAAAGGTTGTGACACCGTTTGTTTCCCCCTCTCCCCCCATAAGACTAAGGATTTCCCAGGTCCCAGACTGCAATTTTTTTGTTTTGTTTTGCTTTTGAGATAGGATCTCTCTGTGTTGCTAAGTTGCCCAAGCTGGGCTTGAACTTGAAACCTTCTGCTCAGTCAGGATTGCAAGTGTGTGCCACTGCACATAGCTACTTTGATTAATCACATCTTAAGAACCTTGGGCTCATAGACTCGATGAATACTGTAGAGTGTACGGTTCAACACTCACAGCAGACGGGTGGAGTCACCTAGGTGTCTATCTAACTGGGACTAGCCAGAACTTAGTACTCTGCATCTTCAGAGTTGGATCTCCTTCACCAGCACAAGTCTAGGATGGTCTGCTCTGGAGTGGGGATCCCCATGACAAAGATAAGCTTGGGGAATCTCCTGAGACCTGTAGGCAGAATAAAAAACCCTCCTTCCTACTAGCCACTTCCTACATTGCTGCCACCACCTTGATTTCATGACATAATATTAGAAAATTTTGATATTTGATAATTTTCATACTGGAAGCTCATTGCAGCAGGTTTCCTGCAGGTTAACTGTCATGCTGTCCCTGTGTCCAGTCCCTATTCCCTGTTCACCTTCCCCTCACCTTCCTCATGGCCCAGGGTATCTGTCTTTCCAGCACTGTGTCCTGGGCTTGCCATAGGATCCCCAGCACTGGCTGTTCCGTCTTCAGCAGGCCAGGCCCTTTCCCTCGCACATGTCTGTGCAGCCCTTTTCCAGCCATCAGTGCTCCCTTTCCCAGCAGTATCACCCCTCAAGGCACTGATGATCACCTTCCTGTGGCTCTTGTAGCTTTTATCTTCAGCCTCTGGCCCTCCTGCAGGAGGTGCCATGTGAGAGTCCCTTGAGGCCCCATCCTGGCATCCCAGGTGCTCAGCTGTGGGTCTGGTCTTCAGCACTCGGGATAAGCATGTGGACAACTCCTAACAACGGCTGCCACTCTTCCCTCACAGGCTCTGCAGAACATTGCTGCTATCAGTCTGGCAATCAACTACCCAAACAAGGCCACCCGCCTCTGGAATGTCGAATGTTAGCCTACCTGTGGTGTGCATGACACTTGCTAATCTGTCCACAGGGATTTATTTAGAGCAGATACCCAGCCTCATTCAGGAAAACTCCTGTGGCCCCAGTGCCCAGCTGTCCTTGAGCTCACTTCTGCTCCCATTCGGATGCCAAGTGGCCACATCTCCAAGAACTCTACATGCAGGCCAGACACAGACACAAACCCTCGTCACACCTGAGAATGAGCAAGGCAGCACAGGTGACTCAGGGCAGGCAGGAGGCTCTTGGGAAGGCTGTTCAGAGAGCAGCCTCCTGGAAAGGTCTCTGTCACTGCTGAGCTGCAGCTGCCTACACCTTCTGGCAGGGGAAAGCTCTCCGGCTGCCCAGAGCCACTGTTGCAGTGAGACCTGCAGTTACAGTGGCCAGGCTTAGAGTTCCTTTGCTTTTGCTTCTTGGGACTGAGAATCCAAACCAAACCACCACCAACACAAGTCCTCCCAGCCACCATCAGGCCCAGGGCATTCAGGAGAAGACGGGTGTCCGGAAGCTCCCTGTGCACCCTTCATCCCAGAGAACCCCCCAGTGAGAGCAAGTGCCAGCAGGCCACCCCCGTCTGTACCTACACAGTGGCTCCCAGGACATCCAAGTTGTTGCAGCTGTCATTTTCCCTGCTTCAGTTTCCACCTCCTATGTTTAGAACAGAGCCACACTGGCTCCCCAAGAAAGCCTCTAGGAGGAGCCTGTGGGGCTCAGGAGGCAGGCTGGCATGCGTGCAAGGAACAAGCAGGAGGGCCCCGCCTCTGCGCCTGCCAACTTGCTGAGCTTTCAGAAGAGGGCTTATGTTAGAAAGAAGCCAACATCTATGATTTTGTTTCCACCTTGTGGCCATGGTAGTCCATCCCATCCACCACTGGCTGACTCCACCATCCATGGAGCTCTGTGTGGCTGTGGCTGCCTCTGCCTAGCAATAACTACATCAGTTCTGGTGAGCGCTTTTACGTTTACCTTATGTGGCTTTAGCCTTGCCCTGCAGTGCTGATTATTTTTCTTTTTCCAGATCCATGCTGTAGAGTGAAGCTGGGTTGGCATGTAGGCCATGGGCCAGCTAAGGGGACTTGCTGGAGTCAAAAGTGCCCAAGGCAGCCACCATAGAAGGGCAGGTGTCCGGTCTGGATGCACATCCCATAGAGCCAAACCCAGCACAGGGTCCTTAGAGCCAAGGCCAACCTTGACTAGTGGGCATTGAAACAGCCCACGATGCTTCTTGGCCTCTGAAGACCCCTGAGAGGATTGCAAGGGTCTGGAAGAACCTGAATCCGCAGGCCTGGAAGCAGCTTCCTGCAGGGGCGCTTTTGCCTCCCCCAACCCAGGAGACTAAGCTACAGCCATCTTTGCAGCACTAAGGTTAGATTGTCATCCAAGCCCTAGGCTGTGGGGAAAAACTTCATAGAGTGGGAGGGGGTGAGGTTCAGAGGAGACAGGAGCAAACGGGGTGGTACCACTGCCCCAAGACTCAAGAGACCTGCTTCTCACGGGTTGGGACTTGAGGAAGCAGATGCTGCTAGCTCAGTGGAAGCCCCTTTCCCATCTTTTACCTTGCCAAACCAGCCTTGCTTTGCCAGCTGCCTGCACTCAGAGAAGGCCCATGTTCATGCCACTCCAACCCAAATAATAATAATCCATCAAGAAGAACCAAGGGAGGATCAGAGAACAAGTTTCAGTGCTAGGGCAGAGGCCCACGGTGGGCCGAGACTCAATGACAGATGGCCTGGAAAAGAGACAAGGAGATGGCACTGCCCCCACATCCTTCCACACCTCAGACTGACTCTGACTAAAAAGCAGGGCAGACACAGGACAGGGTAGAGTCACTCCCTCAGAATGATGGCCGCCAGCTCTACTCCCACCCTGCCGTCAAGAAGAGCAACTGTACATAAATGCTGAACTCCTCACAGCTTTTCTCCCCTCACCACTCTTTGCTGTTTTGATCTCTGTGCTTCAGTTTGCATAGAAGAAGCCTACCTAAGTTTTTTCTTCACATCCAGCCCTTCCTCTCTGGCAGGGCCCTTCAGCTGCCCACCACCATCTCTGCTTATGGCCACTGGGTGGTGCTGCTGAGCCACGCGCCCCACCGCACCGCCCCATCCTGGTCCCCAATCCGGAGCAGCAATATCCCAAAGGATTTCCATCAAAGCCAACATCCCTTTGACCTTTCTTAGGAGACAAGACTGCCTGGGAATGAGCTAAAATTGGCAGGAATAAAGTGTCGTGGAAACATGTGCCTAATCTATAAAGAAATTCTGTTCCAAATCATATATATTGTACAGACACTGTTCCTAATGAGAGGAGTGACGTATTTTCATCATCGTTTTTAATTTGTTTTCTTACGGGTTTACGATTTTGAATTTTTCTTATTTGGTTGAAAGAGTGAATTTTGATTATATCAGCTGAGTGAGTTCAGCCTGTAAAAAGGATGCTAAGTTGTGGATAAAATATGCAAATGAAGAGAAATATATTGTACAAATTCTATATAAAAACAGTACAACTGTGTGTGGATTTTTTTTTCTTCTCCTACTTTTCTCCTTGATAGTTATATTTGGGAGTTTCTAACTTACACCAAACTGATGGGACTTACAGAATTTCATGGCCTCAGTGTTAAAGCAATCAGAAAGGCTCTCGGCTCAATCCTCTTGCATCTGACTGGAACCTGTCAGCCCCTCCCATCCATGCCAACCTGGTCTTTCTAAGTAATCCCTGAACTCTACACACTTGAGCCACGTCCTCAAAGTGTGCTCCTCTCTGGCCAGACACCGGCACCAAGTCTCACCTTGCTGTCCAGAGCCCCCGGGGTAGCTTACTGAGCCCCACGTGGCCAGCAGAGAGAAGGAAGGCAGGGAAGAGATCACAGCCTGGCCATGCCCTGCACTCTTCACAGTCACCCCATATCGGCAGTGTGCCTCATGTTGTCGGGGTTTCCCGCAAACGACCCAGATCTCAGCATGGCCCTGTTCCCTGTGGTGGACCTTGTTGCTCATCTAACTGCCATTTCCTACCCATTCTCCTCATTCCCAGCTCACAGAATCCAATTATTTGCAAGAGATAACTGGAGGCTTTTTGTTCTGTTTTGTTTTGTTTTTGAGGCTGGATCTTGCTCTGCAGTCCAGGCTGACTCGCTACATAGTCCAGGCTGGCCTCAGACACACAGCAATCTTCCTGCCTCAGCCTCCTGACGTGCATACACTACCACTCAGCTTATGTGGTGCTAGGCAATCAAGCCAGGGCCTTTATTCTCTGGCAATCTCATTTCTGTTTGCAGGATGCTCTTTGTCCACCCACCTTGCAGTTAGGGTATGGGTAAGGTGGCTCTTTGAATTAGTTCCTGCTAAAAAGAAGCTGACACCTGCTAGGAGGATTTTGCCCTTATTTTTAGCTGCTGCTTTGAGGTGACAGGGCATCGTGTCCATGCTCTCACTGCAGTCTTACCATCAGATAAAAAGTGGAAAGCATGAAAGCTGTCACACCAAGATCAAGCAGAAATCGTCCTCCTTAGGTGCATCGTTTGAGCCCCTGAATGAGGCATACGTAGACTGTGTGACTGTCAATGTGGGGTGTGTGGTGGTCTCTCACTTGCAACAGAAATACTTGTGACCAGAATTTACACAATAGTTTGGCTCCAGTAGGTGGAAGTAAGGTCACAGCCCTGTCCCGTCACATTAATGTGAACAGTACATTAGAAGGAAATAGGTGTAAATTTCCTGAAATAAAAAGGCCTCTGAAAGTGTCCAGCCATGCTGAATGGCATCCACTTGCAGCCTGTGCCAAATTCTTTCTAGAGATTCTTGCCTGTGTACCTTTTCTCAGGCTCAGAGGGTCCAGGTGCTTGTGATTGGAGCAGATCCCAATCCACTCCTCAGGCCTGTCTACGCTCTGTTAACCTCTATTCTACTGTCTACTTCCATGAGATCGTTTTCTTAACTTCCACATATGAATGAGATTTTTAAAAGAAGTTTAATGGGAAAGAATGATCACCAGTATACCTAGCAGATGCAAATAAAAAAATCAAGTTCATTTAGTATTGGGTAATATAATTCAAGATAAGATGAAATAGAACAAAAAGACTTTCCATATACCAGTACCATGTACCAGATTGAGCTTGCAGGCCTCAGCAAGCTACCACAGGGGCTATGGATGTCTCATGACTTGCAAATTAAACTACAGACTAACTTAAAAGGAGAATGGACATATCCACAGTTGCATCTGGCTTCAGGAAAAGTTAAGTTCCAAGGGCTTGAAGGCCAGTCTGTCTGTCTCTCCCAGCACTCCACCTCGGCCCCTCCCCTATCATTCCAGCCCTGCTTCCTTCCCCGCTGAGCTTTTGGTAACTCAAAAGCAGCCTTGACCGCCTCCCACTACGCTTCCTTCTCTGCCCCTTCCACAGGTTGCTAACCACCTGTCCACAATGAAGGCAGCCTCTCACCACCCACCTCTCCATGCAAGGCTTCCCTGAATGGTTAGCTCAGATCTTCTAGTCATGGTTTATTTACCTTCATGTTTACAAAGCTGTATTAGATACCCACGAGTTTGCAGGGTGTCCCCTCAGAACTGCTGAACAACACGGTACCCATGACAGTTGAGCAGATGTTGCACCCAGGAGATCATGCAGCATGAGCCCAGGCCCTTGCCACTACACCAGGTGAGACACTCCCAACTGTGGTGGGCAGTGGGCCCATTAATACAGAAATTTGTGACAGAAGTGGTGAGCAATTCCTAAAATCACTGATTTAAAAAAAAATTTAGTGACATGTAATTGTACCTATCTGTTTATTATGACGTTTTGTCTCATTCTTAAAATGTGATGATCATATCAGGGGTTAATTGCATAGCATCACCTCAAACACTTATTACTTATGTTGGAAGCATTTAAAATTTTCTCTAGAGGAGCTGGAGGAATGAAGCAGTGGTTAGAACACTTGGCTAGCAAACACAAGGCCCTAGGTTCAGTTCCCCAGCCCCACATAAGCCAGGCATGGTAGCACACACCTGTAATCCTAGCACTCGGGAGGCTGAAGCAGGAGGATTGCAGTGAGTTCGAAGCCAGCCTGAGCTACATCATGAGATCAGTACCAGCCTGGACAATAGAACAAAGACTCTGCCTCAGAAATAAATAAATAAAAACATCCTGTCTAGCAAATGTAGCTCAGTGTTACAGTGAGCAGTACGAAATGTGTGCAAGGTCCTGGGTTCAGTCCCTACCATGTACACACACACAGAGGAAAAAGCAATTTTGAAATTTAATTACTTGTTGCCAATCTTTGCTGTTGTGTACTACAGAACATTAACATCCTCTGCCCACTCCTATCGCTGTGTAGGCTCTGTTAACCTCTGTTCTACTGTCTACTTCCATGAGATCAACTTTCAACTTCCACATATGAATGAGATTTTTTTTAAAAGAAGAGTAATAGGAAAGAATGATCACAAGTACATCTAGCAGATGCAAATAGAAAATCAAGTTCATTTAGTATTGGGTAATACAATTCAAGACAAAATGAAGTGGAACAAAAAGAAACTCATTTCATATACCAGTATTTTCTTTAAAGATTTGACTTGCAATAAAAAACAAAAAGTAAAACCCATAGGCACCAAGTCCTGCAAGAAATTAAGTCAGGCAAAAATTGCTAGAAATTTGTGGGAAATTAGGCACTCTCAATAGTAATTCAGTTTCTAATGGGTTGTTTGAAAAAGAAATGATGGAGTGATGTTGGAGACAAAGGGAGCTTCATATCAAACTCCTGTTCTTAAGACACCATGGAGCGAGACTCTGCTGTAAAGTGGGCCAGGTGACCCTCACAGGCCTGCTCCTATCCTGGAGGTCCCCTTCCTGGTGGTAAGGTGGGGTACCTCATGGGTCCCAGTGGCTGTGTCTTGCTGGGCTGGATGTTTCCTTTGGGTAATCCTTTGCCCTCAAGTGGCAAGTCTGTACACCCTTTTTACTTCCTACAGCATTGCCAAGCTCAGCAGCTCAGCACACCTAGTCAGATGGTCCATATTTTATAGGACTTAAAGTTTGTATAAATCTGAAGCTGACTAGGTATATAGTAAAGCTTAGGACAACAACTGAGGAAATAATGCAAACAATATAGTGAAAACTTTTTAAATGTAGATGTTACACTAGAAAATATTAGTGTAAAAGAAAGTAGGAAGGGATGGAAGAATGGCTCAGTGGTTAAAGTGCTTGCCTAGCAAGTGCTAAGTCAAGTGCTCAGTACCCAAGTTCAGTTCCCCAGCACCATGTAAGCCGAGCATAGTGGCACATGCCTATAATCCCAGCACTCGTGAGGCTGACGCAGGAGGACTGCTGTGAGTCCAAGGCCAGCCTGGGCTACAGAGTGAGACCCTACCTCAAAAAAAAAAAGAAGAAGAAGAAGAAGAATGTAGTGTAGGAAAGACACTTTTAAGCAAGATGCCGGCCAAGTAACAGAGCTACACCATGTCTCCTCATAGACCCACTTAAAAAGTTGAGATTATAGTCAAAAACTACCTGTTCAAGGTAGCTAGGTGAGGGAGGAGTACCCCCAACAACTGAAAGGAGTCCAGGGGAAGATCAGAAATCCTGAAGACACAGTAGAAGTGAAGGAAAACAGCCCAGGAAGCAGCTCCAGGGCTGATGGAGAAAAACTGCAACCCGCCAGATCCACAGATGGAGGAAAGCCTGAAGAACCTCAGACCAAGGTAAGTGCAGATCCGGAAGAAGTGGGAATTGACAAAAGCTGGTAGCCCCAGCCTTCAGAAATGAGCCGGTGGGAAGCGTAAACTGCAAATGCAATGGGAGCTTCTCCTAGAAAAGGCCTCCTGGAGCCTAGACTGACTTTGGAAAAGCAGTGCTCAGCAGCCATAACAGGCAGTGACAGAGGAAGGGGCCATTTTTGTACACCAGGGTTTTAGGGGACACTCTTAAACAGTGCCCAGGAAGAAACTGGCACAAGAGATGGATGAAGAGAGGAGAGAAAGGCTGCTGACCTCCTGAACAGCTTGGGGGGAGTGGGAGCATCTTTGAGGGTGCAGAGCCCCATCCTTGGGGATGGAAGCCAGGAAGGGCAGGAGAGCTTTGCTGAAGGGGCTTGGAGTGGACATGACACCCCCCACCCCCAACCGCCTATCCCTAGCGCAGAAATCAAAGGACTTTTGGCTCTCCCCACACACCCTCATCCTCACTCACAGAAACCTCTTGGTTAGGACTCTATAGTGACATCCTTCAACAGCAGCAACATGGGAAGATGAAGGCAACCAAGAATTAAAGGCACAGGCCACCAAAGCTTAAATAATTAAACTAGTCTGGAGTTCGACTCTGTTCTCTCAATGGAGACAGATATCTTTGGCCCCCTGGGATGAAGAGACCTTGCCTGCAAACAGGAAGGCCTTGGAATCCCAGGTAGTCTTTTGTTTTACAGTCTGAGGTGATGGGCTCTTGCCTGCAAACAGGAGGGGCTTGGGGTCTCAGACAATTCTTGTTTTGCCACCTAAGATGAGCCACTGCCCGCACAGGGGAGGGGCTGGAGGTCTCTGGCAAATGAGGGCCTCTCTTGGCTTGTGGCAAACAAATGCAAGCAGACTGTGGCAGACTTTGAGGCTCCTTGACTAGATAACAAAGCTAGGTGGTCTAATAAGAGATGCAAGGCAAAATTAGGGTAAAGGTCAGCAAGTAAGAGAGGGGGTTGGATTAGGGACCTATAAAAATAAAGAGCGCAGTCTCTCCTGGCTGCAGTCTTCCCCTATATGTGTGTCATTTGTCTGTGTCTTTTTGTTCATTCTTCCCTTCCAGGACAAGTGCACCGCAACAAGTGGCGCCTCAACATGGGGCTCGAAGGGACGGAACCGAAAGGGTGAGAATCTCCGTAAACGTACGGGCTTTACTGGAGTACTTTCGACGCTAATAATGGGAAATTCCCCCTCATTGCAAGATGAGTGTGCGCTTTGGATAGGGGACTCCTTCACTCTACAGGAGTGAAAGTGAAGGATAAGCTTATTAAAAGATTCTTGGAACGGGCTGAGAAGGCCTACCATTGGTTTGAGTGTCAGCATAAGGCTCAGCTGAATCAAAAGGAATGGCAACGGGTAGTTAAAACTCTTAGACAAGAGCATCAGAAGGGAAACGTTTTGGATTTGAAGCTTTGGTCTCTTTACACTGTTGTTACTCAGGCTTTAGAGTTGTTTGAAACCGACTCCGAGAAGGCTTCCCGGGGAGGTCGGTCTCGTGAGGATCAAGGAGAGTTTTCTAAACAGGAGGAGCCTGTTTCTGATCTTGCTGGATGGCCGCCTCTTCAGACAGTGAGAGTGATTCTGATTCTAGTTGTGATTCTTCAGAATGGCAGGAGCTCCCTGTATCAGAACAATTACAGGGACTTATGGATTCTATGAGATAGTTAATGGATCGATTGGGATCCATGCCAAAATCCTCTGCAGGTTTGCCTCTTTGCCCTAGTGTGTTCCCTGTTCAGAGCACCCCAGAGCCTACTGCGCCGCCATTGGGGGCTAACGCTTTTACTTTTCCACCTTTTGCACCGTGGACAGACTATTCGTCAATTCTGACGCCGGATACTGGGCAACAGAAAGGGGCCATGACTTGTCTGTGTTAGAAGGTCCAGATTTTCCTTTTATCTTTCCTACTCAAAGACTGAAATTTTGGATAGTATAAAATGTTTTGTTACAGTCACAGATTGATATTTATTTTGGTTTCATTGCTTATATAACATTTCTTGATGCTTTCTGCTCCTTTTATTGGTAAAACAGTCAAAACTTAAAAGGTTTTTAACCTGCTGCAAAAATAATGACTATCAAAAGATTCTATATCAAAAATAATTTAAAATAATGGCTAAAATTATAAAATTTCAGTGCTTTATAACTTCAAAGTCAACCTTTACATTATGGGGGCTTATTATAGTCCAGCTAACATTGAAAAACTGTGCCTCCAAATGTTGAACTCCCGTTCCCCTACCCCTTCTCCCCCCACCCAAACCCCATCATGAAAGGACCTGAACAAACAATTCCGAGAATTCCGAGAATGTTAAGTACTTCCCAGCAACGCCCCAGTTCCCCGAACCGAGGCTAACAGCACCTAAATAGCACAGGGGCCGGCAGCACCTGTTGCAAGACTCAGACGTTAACCAAGATACTGACCCATAGCATACCCCATCCCGGCACCTAAGTGTAGACCAACAGACAAACTGTACCTTTTAAATAAGCCAATCATAGAACGACCCTCCAACCCCCGCCAACCCCTCCCTTCGCCTTCGGTTTTCAAGCTTAAAAACAGCCTGTAACAGCCACTCGGGGTCCTTCACCTTCCCGAGGCTGAGGGACCCAGACGCGTCTGTTAATAAACCTTCCTCCTGCTTTTGCATCAACCGAGTCGTCTG